>CM070485.1:27191000-27458500 GCA_036324585.1 Champsocephalus esox
CAGGACCACTTTAAATGTTTCGCCAAGCAGCAAGGGTTCAAATGTAAGAACAAGTAATAGTTTGTCACGATTTTATGGGGAAATAGTCAGAGAGCGATGTCACATCTTAAAGACAGCTTGAATTGTATATATATGGTTAGTCTTTTTCAAACATACCGTACGTTCTGCATGTTAGTATATCCGGCCCCTCGATTTAGACCCTACTGCCCCAGACGCATGCCCTCAATAGGGTAGTCACACTTTGGGAAGAGGTGTTTCATTTCACAGATCCACCTTGATTGTTATTGTGAAGAGGTCCTTCTTCACAATAGAGGAACATTCAGAGGATGAAGAAGCATAAAAAACATAACTTGTTTGTAAAAACGGACAGCACATCAGTTTCAAGAAAAGATGACATCGTGTTTATGCATGACATGCAACATATCTTGAAGTCCTACAAAAAAAAACGTTGAAAAGGGGGTGAGTATGTCTGTCTCTCGGGGGGTTGGTTTGTTAAGAGTCACAGTCTGAAAGAAAATCTGCTCAGAAAAACTACTTAACTTTCTACCATTTGTAAAGTTGTCAGACATAAAAAACACTATCAAAAAAAAAGAGAGACTTACTGTTCCTTTGTGAGAGAATTACACACAAATCTGCAGAGTGGCTGTAAAAAAAAAGTCTTAAAAATAAAAAAAAGATATGATCAAGGGGCATTAAGATCTTTAAACTACTTTTACCCTCTTCAAAGAGACTTCCCCTTCACTGTTCCCACTTCATTGTAGGATTTCTGCCATGTCTCTACTTCAGTTTGACCCTCTCTGTTATTATGTGATGGAATATTAGATACATAAGTAGTTAGATACCTTACCGGTACTGCGCTCATAAAGAATGATAAGAATAAGAATAATACTCCAATTCAAAGTAAAACATTTTAAAAAACAGATATCTTAAAAGTCAATCTTTTCATGCTAAAGGATAAGGGTGGGTCTCCCTAAGACCCCATGGAGGGAGACCATAAAAACCCCAAAAAAGATATCCCTGGTTTTCATTTTAAAAATCAAGTCACTGAATGCAAGTAGTTGCCTTAGCTTATTTTGTTATGAGATGATGATGTGAATTACTGTTCAAATTAGTTAATGTAATAATCGTATGGTTGTTTTATGCATAGCCTAATGTTACATTTATGTGCTTAAGAATGCCTTCAAGACAGAGGAGACTGAAGCAGGGGGAGGGGCTAGGGAATGTGTGTGTGTGTGTGTGTGTGTGTGTGTGTGTGTGTGTGTGTGTGTGTGTGTGTGTGTGTGTGTGTGCCCTCGGCCATCATATGTCGCAAAAAGGCTGTCTTCTTTTTGTTTGCTTGTAGATCTCTGAAAGACACCAGAGTTAACACAGCCCAATCTAGTTGAGAGGCTGATCCGATATTCGGAATTTACTTTTATAGGTTAGACAATATGTAAATGACTCTAAAAACAGCCAATAGGATTATTCCTGTTTAACAAATTAACGTTATATTGGGGTTTTTATGGTAGAACAGATACTTTTTTAGGTCTATGAGTGTTTTTAGCTGTAAGATACCTCCACATTTGCAACTTTTGTGTATCTCACTGTGTGTTAAAAAACTGTATCATTAGCGAGATCTGCTTGAAATTGTTGTAGGAAAACTCTGTTTCGTACACCAATGCACCCTTGTCGGTTTATACAAAGTGTATGTATCTTTGTTCAGGTGAATATTCTCTGACTTTCTATATTTATTTTAAGTATATTACCTACCACCCTCTGTTTTTACTTTGAATTGGAGCACCCCATGGATGGATGTAAGTTGTTACCGGTGTCTCGCTGATTAGACCCATATCCAGACGTCTCTTGGCCATTCTCTCTCACTTGGAAAATATTTAACCACGGGGCGACATTTTATTCCTTGCGGGGGGAGGGAATGTGTGTGTGTGTGTGTGTGTGTGTGTGTTCCCCTCCTCCAAAAAACATATGTTTTACCAATATGTCTGCCGTCATGAACAGTCACTGTGACGCCGCGAGGTCGTGGGGAGGTGAGGGACCAGAGAATGTGTGTGTGTATGTGTTTATGGGTGTGTGTGTGTGTGTGTCCCCTCAGCCACCACATGTTTTTGTCACTATCTCATAGGAGCAGAGACCAAGGAGGATTAAAAATATAAATGTTTGTTTTTAGATGCTTTAATTAATCTCATGTTATTTGTAAGTTACATTCAATACTAAATATACAGGATTAACCACACAGGAAGTGGTTAGGAGGCTGGACATATTAATTGAAACAACGGCATATTATTTTTCTAATTTAATTTTGTAAACCGGAATCGGGACATCCACCGGAAACGGTTTAATTAGTTTAATTACTTTTTTATTAATTTTTTGATACATTTATGATTAATATTTTTGGGGGCGGGGCTTAGGGTAAAAAGGGGGCGTGGCGACCTGTCACATTTATGAATACTAATGAGACGAGTGCCGCATGTGTATAACTACTCCCACGTGACCAAAATATTTGACGGCGCTGATTGGCTGAAATTATGTTTCGGCGGCACAGTTTACTATTGAGACTTTTGCAACGTGCTGGTTGCTGCTGTTTGGCTCGGGGGCTCTGCCCCGTAATGATAAACTAATGCCATGGGCAAGGCCAGGCAGGAAACAGGTGACTTATCAGTAACTTTAGACATCGTAACACAATTTTAAACGAGATTGTATTGTAGATTATACATTTTTGTGATACTAATTGTATGATATTTACCTTGTTCATTAAAAATTAAAATATAAAAATAAATATATTTTTTTTAATTTAATATTTTTTTATTTTTTTTATTTTGTATCTGGCAAGAGGTGGGGCGACGCCCCTAGCGCCCCTATGGGCCGGCCGCCACTGGTCTTCACTATAACTAATGGGTTTTCTTTAGGCGGAGACAGGAATTTACATTTTTTTGCTATGTTCCATGTGAATTTACTCTTGACACAGAAACATCTGTATTGATTCTCACACTTCTACATCCAACTCACAGATGTAACCTTGCTTTGACAACAACAATTATTCATATAAACCTTTTAGAAGTGAAGTTATAGTCATTTGTTCTGGGAATGTCATTTTCGAGCCTGAAACCTGAAAAACAAGCTCAGGGTTTAACAGGTTAATGTGTTTCAGCAGAGAGCGGAGGGTTGTGATGGACAGGATAGTAAAGGGTTTAGTACATCAGAACTTTATATGGAGCCAAGTTAACCTAACCCTTTCTCAGAGCATTGATAATGGGGCAAAAGTCACCACCATAAATATCTAACGCCACACTGTGGGAGACCCTTAAAGTTTACCTCAGAGGGCATATTATAGCTGACTCCTCTAGACTTAATAGAGAAAAATATTCAAAGCTACAAGAGATATCTCTATACCTATCATGACTCAAAATATGTCCTAACGCCAACCCCTTTGTAAGGAGTGTCTAATGGCGCATTTCCACTGCAACGGGGTAGCCCCGTTTAAGCGTCCCTAAGCGTCCTCGCTCAGGCCTCGGGCCGCCTCGCTGGCCGGCCGAGGCCGTGGCGCATTTCCATTACAGTTTAGGACCTGGGGTAGCAACGCAGTGTAGGCGGGGCGATCAGCCTTTTGGTCGGAGCGACGCTGGGTAAAACTGCAGTGGCATCATCTTCAATGCGACACAACTCACAAAACACACACAACTATGGAGGATGTGGAAGCGATCGTTTACTTGTTTCTTGGTGTGTGGCTTGTTATCACAGCAAGAAGGAAAGTGATCACAGCAAGCATTGTATTGTATTCATTGTATTGAACATAAATAAATCCTTTTTTTTTCATATACATGTGTTTGTCAAATGTTTTAAACAAATATTATTTGAATTGAATATTTGAAATTCAAGCACCAGTAAGTACTGCCCCATAATAACATTTGAGGAAATATCAGATCATGAAAAGAAAGTCTTTCTAATCAATTAAGCAAATATCAAAGCTAACTATAAACATAAATACTAAAGTGTAAAATACGGCAACACTATATTCATAAATGCAAGTGTAAAATAGTGTGGACAATTGTAAACATGGATGGAGGCTAAAGTATCCACAATATAAAATAATATATTAAATATAACCTCAATCTTTCTTCTAGACATGTTAAAAGCTTGAATGGGTTATAGGTTTCTTCTGTTCTCTCGTCTTTGAAATATATAAGGAATGTGTTGTTTGAGTCTAGTAGAACGAGGGTATTACAATTGAGCAATTTCTACATGTATTATGTATTTATCATGTATTCTTAATACCATTACAAAATAAACATGTTTTAGAGGAGGACCTCAAGCTAGCAAACTCAATTTCTTGCTTTAAATCTCTTAAATGTAAGGGGCTTTTTCCTAACTGATGGTGTTTGTTATTGGTTTATAAATTCATGTATGTTTATATCTTCTCTAAATAAAGATTATGTGAATCTGATTTGTTTCTGTTGGGTGCCATTCATTATCAACAAGAGATAAGATAAGTCAAATAAGTACTTTATTGATGGCAGTATAAAAATACAAAAAAAATGTTGTATCAAAAAGGCATGCCATTAAACAATACAAATAAAACTGTATTGCAGCCAGCATAAATATACATGGTTTGTAAATATAAAACGAACATTTTAAAGAAAATAAATAAACAAGGAAGTACAAATGTTACATTTAAAAATTAACTAGATACAAAATATATAATATGTACAATAACTATTAAGGTTTTTTGAGGAAGGAGACGGGCCACGTCTAAGGAAAAATAAGGAAAACACACAGGACAGGTACAGGTCACACAAGGATATAAGAATAACATGTATAAACAGAACAACAGTAAGGTGAACTAAAGAAAGTTCTGGCCCTAGATGTTTACAATGATTGTGAAAGTGAATTATATTATGTCCAGCCTGTTGATAATGAATATAAATATATGTATATGATAGGATGTCACACACAAGTGTGACCCCTCTCTTCCAGATGAGCTTAATTATTTGTATGCTCGTTTTGACAGGGTCAATCATGAGGTAGCCACTAGGGCCACTCTCCCTGCAGACCATCTGCCCCTCACACTCTCCACCACAGATGTGCATGCTGAACTGAGCAGGACAAACACACGTAAGGCCGCTGGCTCCGATGGCATCCCCGGACGTGTACTCAGCTCTTGTGCTGAGCAGCTGACCAGAGTCCTGACTGACATCTTTAACCTGTCCTTGGCCCAAGGACAAGTCCCCACGTGCTTCAAATACACCTCCATTGTGCCTGTTCCCAAGCACGCCTCTCCAATAAGCCTTAATGACTACCGACCCGTGGCACTTACATCGACCATCATGAAGTGCTTCGAGAGGTTGGTCCTGGCTCGGCTTAAATCATGCCTCCCACCCACACTTGACCCCTACCAGTTTGCCTATCGTCGGAACAGGAGTACGGATGACGCCATCTCCACAGCACTACACCCTGCCCTCTACCATCTGGATCAGAGCAACACATACATACGATTCCTGTTCATTGACTTAGCTCGGCATTCAACATCATCATTCCTTCAAAACTGATTACCAAGCTCAGTGACCTTGGCATCGACCCCTCCCTCTGCAACTGGATACTGGACTTTCTCACAAATAGACCCCAGCATGTTAGAATAGGCAAGCTCACATCCTCGAATCTCATCCTTAGCACTGGTCTCCCAAAGGGCTGTGTGTTAAGTCCCCTCCTATATTCCCTCTTCACACATGACTGCAAACCTGCAAACACCATCGTTACGTTTGCAGACGACTTGTCAGCAACAATGACGAGATGGCATACAGGGAAGAGGTTGAGCATCTGGCAGAGTGGTGCTGAAGGCTCACAAGCGCATCTTCTTCCTGAGGAAACTGGCAAAACTCCGCCTATCCTCCCAGGTGCTAATAAACTTCTACCGTTGCACCATCGAGAGCATCCTCTCCACCTGCATATCAGTGTGGTACAATAACTGCACGTTCAAGGACAAGAAATCACTGCAGAGGGTGGTGAAGATCGCACAACGCATCATCAAGATGCCACTCCCCTCCATAGCCTCAGTCTATGAAAAGCGGTGCCTGCGAAGGGCACGAAACATCATCAGAGACTCTTCCCACCCCAACCATACACTGTCCCCCTACGTGGCACCCGCTCTGGGACACGCTACCACAGCCTCCCGGGTAGAACCAACAGGACTACGCACAGCTTCTTCCCTTCAGCAGTCAGACTGCTGACAATGAACCCCACGCTATCCCATACTGCCTTTTTTTTTGGTATATACTTCTGATAAATGTGTATGTAACTGACTGTTTTGCGATCTGGTTAGACCATCCTTAAATTTCGTTGTGTGGACACTGTGCTTGCATTTTTGTAATGACAATAAAGTAATCTAATCTAATTATGAGACCCATGTTGAGCAGGTGCTTTACGAGGACATTTGTCTCCGTAATCTGACTCCGCTCGGAGTCAGAGAGAGAACCTCTCTCTCCAGAATATGGGTTGACTCTCTCTGGGCTTGTGAAACCAGATAAATTATAACTGTTTTGAGAAGCCCAGGCAGATGTCGTGAGTATCTCCTGCTGTATGCTCCTTAGAGCCAGCTGAGATCTCACGCTTACGGCCCCAGCCGGCACTGCGCATGCGCGTGACGGTGGAGCCCTTAAAGCCCCAGCCGGCACAGCGCGTGCGCGTGGCGGGGGTGCCTTCACAGACCCGTCAGTAATCCGCCTTTTGAGAGATGCCGTAGCTACTCTCAGAAGGGGAACAATTGACGGGCTGTTTATTGGCTTCATTGATTTTCTTTTCATTTTTTTGAGCTGCCCCTCGGCCTGAAGCCTGGATGCGTCAGCGCTGCGGCAAATGTTTTATGACAGAAAAATCAACCAATGTGCGACATGTGTTTGTGCGGAATTGAGGATGGTGTTTAGGCATCTCTCGAGGCGGCGGGAACACATTCACGGAGGGGAGACGGAGGGGCTGTCAGGCCGCTCGCTTCTTCTTCCTCGACTGCTGGCTGAAATTCTGGGTTGGCTGAGCCTGAGCTGCAGCCGGAACCGGAGATTATCTCGGCCAACTTGCCCTTGTCTCCAGCCTGGGTAGTACGGCGTTAGTACTACCGTCTTCCTGCGAAGCAGAAGGAGTAGCCGGCGAGCGCCCGTTGACCGAAATGGGTATTTGGGTTCAGTCTGTGGACTGTTAAGCTTGTCCGGCTACTGTAGAGATGTGCTCTGAAGCGAGAAGAGGTGTTTGAATGACGCATGCGTCGTGGCGCAAGCTACTTATAGGGGGTGATTTCCCTGACGCTGACGTCAAGATCACCAGCCAATTAGGATTGGCGTTATGAGATTGATGCTTCTGTTTGCTCCGCGATGAGGCGCATCCCATAGTGAGACATCGAACGGAGTGTTATGAATGAGAACATTAAATTGAGCGCAGATGTTTCAACATCCGAAATAATTATGGCCATTAAATCAATGCAAAACAATAAATCACCCGGCCCAGACGGATTCACTCCTGCATTTTATAAAAAGTTTTCCCCTCAACTCGCACCAATTCTTCAGACAATGTTTAAAGAAGCACTCTCTTCAGGCTCCCTTCCTATGACTTTACGACAAGCCTCTATCTCCCTCCTTGTGAAAAAAGAGAGACCCATTGTTGTGCTCCTCATATCGCCCTATTTCCCTACTGAATGTAGATGTTAAAGTGCTGTCTAAGGTCCTGGCCAAACATCTGGAAAATGTGATTCCAGATATTATATCTCCTGATCAGACAGGATTGATCCAGAACCGACATTCTTATTCAAATTTGAGAAAACTATTTAATATTGTCCGGTCACCAGACCCAGAGGTAGTAATGTCACTTGATGCGGAAAAGGCCTTTGACCGCGTCGAATGGAGATACCTATTCATTGCCCTCCAAAAATGTGGCTTTAAAAAAGAATTCATTGCGTGGATTAAACTTCTCTACTCCCCTCCCCTGGCTGCTATAATCTCTAATAACACTCGGTCTAATTACTTCCCCCTTGGAAGAGGTACAAGACAGGGATGCCCGCTCTCCCCACTTCTTTTTGCGCTAGCAATTGAGCCTTTGGTAACAAAACTCCGTTTATGTAAGGATTTCAAAGGCATTGATTGGGCAGGACAAAAGTTGAAGGTGTCCCTTTACGCGGATGACCTGCTTTTATATGTATCCGAGCCTGCCTCATCGCTTCCCCATATCCTGGATATCCCCGATCAATTTGGGAAAGTTTCGGGTTATAAATTAAATGTACAAAAGAGCGAACTTCTCCCTATAAACTCTGCAGCCGATGTACTCCCCCTACCTGTTCCCCTTTAAAAGGGCTCAAGATGGCTTCAAATATTTAGGAATTGAGGTCACTCGCTCTCTCCTTACTACTTTCACTATGAACTTTACCACTCTTCTCAGAAAGTGTAAGCAAGATATGAACCGCTGGGCCTCCTTACCATTATCTCTAACTGGGCGTGTCAATCTCGTTAAAATGATAATGTTACCAAAGTTTTTATATCTTTTTCAAAACATCCCTGTCTTTATTAAGAAATCGTTTTTTAAGACTCTTGATAAATGTATTATTTCTTTCCTATGGGGGAATAAACCTAGTCGGATCAGTAAAGCTCATATGCAAAGGCCAAAACGATCAGGAGGTCTCGCTCTACCTAATTTCCTTTTCTTCTCTTGGGCATGCAACATTCAGAAGTTGATACGCTGGTTTGAAAACAAACTGATGTCAGAAAAAGCGGACTGGGTGAAACTAGAGTTTTCTTCATATTAACACCCTGGGCTCAGTGGTTTGCACAGGCTTACCCCTTCTCAACACTTGTTTGAAGCCGAGTGTAATAGTAAGTAATAAGTAATATGGGCTCAGTTTAGGAGGCACTTTGGACTACAGGGTGCTTCTGTTCTCTCCCCCATTAAGTCAAACCACATGTTTACCCCATCCTGTACAGACCCGGCTTTTACTGTTTGGTTTAATAATGTGATTAAATCAATTTATAATCTTTACATTGAGGACACATTTGCATCTTTCTCTCAATTATCTGAACTGTATAGCCTACCTAAGAATCACTTGTTTCGTTACCTACAAATTAGGAGCTGTGTATGTAAGACATTCAGCTCTTTTTCATATAAGCCCATATCCTCAAACTGAAGTCAGACCGTAGAGGACAGATTTCACTGATTTATGATCTCATTGGTAATGTCAATCCGCACCCTATTGAACATTTAAGAGCTGCTTGGGAATCTGATCTGGGAAGAACTTTGACAGATGACCAGTGGGAATCAGTCCTGGACCAGGTGCACACATCTTCCTCTTCTGCTAAACACAGCCTGATACAACTGAAAGTGGTACACAGAGCTCATTTAATTAACGCTAGATTGGCTAAAATGCATCCAGAGGTTGAACCGTCTTGTCCCCGATGCAGAAGCCAGCCAGCACATACACATGTTTTGATGTCTTTTTAAATCTTTTAGTGAAATGTTTAAAACTCGTATTGAGCCTGACTCAGTCTGTGCCCTTTTTGGTTTGGCACCAAAAGTGACCTGTGCATCCCGACCAAACCACGAGTGGTGGGATTGAAATGAAGATTTTGATTTGTCAGCTTGTGTGTATATATCTTTACTGAATCTGCATCACTTGCTTTTGTTAAAAAACTGAGAAAATCAATGCAAATATTATCATAAAAGACACACAAAAAAAGAAGAAAAAGGTCACCACCATCTGATAGGATGCCGGCGCACCAAAAAAACAACACAACTGTCTTACATAAAAACAGAGGGCAAAGTAATAAAGAACCTAGGAAAAGTACCAAAACTAAAAGAGGAACAAGGGAGTAACATTTTTCATTTCATTTCAAACCTTTATTTAACCAGATTGGTCCCATTGAGATCATAGATCTCTTTTTCAAGGGAGACCTGCACATGAGGACTCAGCCAGGGAGGCATTCAGACAGACACAGCTGTAGAGGGGAGGCAAAAACCATAGGGGCAGCAGGTGAACACACACAGGTGGATAGAATCAGTGTGAAGCAACCATTCACACAAAGGCAGGACAAAACATGGACAGGAAGTAAAGGAGAGTGATCTTACCAAATAAAACAGTAAACGAAAAAACAAAACAAAAGTAATGCATTCTCATTCAAAATACTGTGTTTGTGATTTACTCTTAGCCAAGTGCTTTAGTGTATTTTTATAAACATGTTTTTATAATTGCAATGTGAAACAATGGGACAATGCTTAGCACCAAACAGTAGACAGAAACCGTTAGACTGAAAGTAAAAAGCTAGATATTCCCATCAGGTGTTTGTGGAGCCCGAAAAACAGAGCTAAAAGGGAGACTATTGGACTTAATTCATCATGTGGACACATGAACACACTTCTTAATGAATGTTAATGTTGTTTTAAAACGTATGGATGTGTGAATGAGCCACAATGTATATGGAGCTCTATGGCACAGTTGAAAATGTAAAATATTAGCATCCCATCCTTGAGTATAAATTGAATAAATGAAGGTAAAATCGACTTTCATGACTGAATTGTGTCAATGAGCACACATTGTTAATGCAAAATAGCTGCGTGCAAATACAACATACATACAGTAAGAAACAGAGGTGTACGTTGGTTCAACCGGACTCATCAAGTTCTCACAGCTGTAGAAGGTGGCAAATGCATGTGAATGTGACATTGTAAAATATATTTACAATGAATGAGCATTGAGCCTTCAAACCCGTAACCAAATGATAGCAAAGAGGAATACACACACCACCACACACACACACCACACACACACACACACACACACACACACACACCTTTCATTTTCCGCAGACCTCTCCCCAGCTCCAGAGATCAGCATGGATGTGAAGTCAAGTGCTCGGAGGGGAAGCTGAAACGGTGCTTTGGAGCCCCACACTTGACAGACCAATGCCTCGGGCTACGAAGGAGTCAGCAGCCTTCTTCCTTCACTCTACTCACCCCCTCCCTCAAATTCTAATCTCTATACTTCTTAACCCTCCATCCCATATCAAAGCCTGCCCTCTGACTCCAACCCAGGAGAGGGGGCCCCGCTGTCCATTTGAACAGCGACCTTGTGGAAAGATCCGTTAGCAGAAAATATAGTGGAGGACATCAAATCAATAAAGGCCATGGAAGTGTGGGAATGGACAACATGGATGTTAAATTATGGATTGATGTGAAGGAATGGCATTGGGTTAAAAATCGGGGGAGAAAGCAGACGTGATCAGGTGGGAGGAGGAGGGTGTGTTGAGGGTGTGTTACGTGTGAATCTTTACTGTCTGTTTTAATATTCCCAGCAGAGAGAAACAGACAGAAAATCAATCGCTTCATTTTTTCTCTGATATGAAAAAGTTAGACGGAGGGCTGAGCTTCAAGTCTCTCTCTCAAAGTGTTTTTTTTCTCCCTGCGCCACCTTGAAAATCATCTCGTCTCTCATCTCTAAGTGATTGAGAGCGAACAACCAGGTAAAGAATGAGAATGCAGGGTGAGAGGAGCATCCTGCAGCATATCCTTCTTTTCAAGCACAAGTAGCATCTCATTCAGCTATTTCTTCATTTTAAACTTTATAGTAGGTCTTTTGGTAATTGGTCACAGGTACTTTGAGTTTCAGTACTCCACTACAGATTGGTGTACGTCCCATTTCACTCAGTTCATGATGATTTTTATATTTGCTGTTAAGCATGGCCTTGGAGAGGTGTCTGTTCGCACTGCCAAGTGTGTGTTTTGGACCTGTGTGTATTTATTTAAAAAAATAGCAGAGAATTTGGTTTATTTCCCTTGTGGGACCAATAAAGAAATGCTTTCTTTCTTCCAAAACAGTTAGTGCCTAAAGATGTTCTCCTGGGGAGAGTCCAGTGGAGCATAAGAAGAAGATTGTTGGTTTTACAGTGGCCTCGCTGCTAGGGTTGGGTATCGTTTGAATTTCCACGATTCTGATTCCGATTCTACTTTTCGATTCCGGTTCTTAACGGTTCTCAATTCCGATTCTTTGAGGGGCACACTGTAAAATATTACCATGATTTCACAATATTTAGCTGTAATATTTTACAATAAATTACTGTTTTACCACTTTACAGTCTTTACCTGTAATGTTCACAATATAACACTGTAATTTAGAATTTCACAGAGAAATCAATACAGGCACAGTTAATTACTGTGAATGTACAGGATCAATGATTACCAGGATTTCACAACATGTTACTGTATTATTTCATCGTAAAATACTGTATTCAGACCATCCTCTGTGATAACACAACAAATTAAGTGATTTTCTTGCTTTTATCGCTCTTGCTTGGCTTTAAATACAAATGTCTTTCTTTGGTGCAGGTTTTACTTAAATTGAAAGGGGTACCGCTGCATGTGCCTTAAAATAAATGAGGCAACATATACATCTATGTAAAATTGAAATTGTTGTCTTGGCTTATTGTTTTCAGGTGCATCCTGGGCATTAATCCTGAGACGGGCTAGAAAGCCAAAAAGAGGCATGGCAATTTAAACCTCCATGTCAGCACATTCTTCAGAAAAATTGTTGACTTTGAGTGGATGTCTGTGTAGACATGTGTTAAGTGCTCCCCTCCTTGTTTTCTGTCTACCTGGCTCTGCCTCTGCCCAGGTGCACCTGGTCTGCCCCTGGCTCCGCCTCTGCCCAGGTGCACCTGGTCTGCTCCTGGCTCCGCCTCTGCCCAGGTGTTCCAAATTCCACTCAGCCGTGTGTATATATAAAGAGAAGCTGGAGGAGAAGGATGTCTCGCCTATCCTAATGCCGGAGACACTGTGCTTAGAATACCTCTTTGCCATATTTTTGCAGATATGTTTATGTTTAGCCTGGAGGACCTGGTAGTCCAGTTTTTGCGGCTTTATTTTGTTTCCCTTAGGGTTTATATTTGATTTTTGGTTAGGTGGGGGAGTTCTGGGTCCTACGGCCCGTGGTGTGGCTGGCTCGGGTTCCCTCCTACTGTTTGTTCCTTTTGGCCAGTCCTCCAGACCTCTTTTTGTTTCCCATTTCGCTTGTGTGAGCAAACGGCTGATTATCAATAAATGCTCGTTACCAAGTACAGGTTATTGTGTGTATTCTTTCATGTTGCGGGTCTCAGCACAAGCCACTACCGCGGATTAGAGGTTGGGGCCGTAACAACATTTCCAAAACACTGTAAAATGTACTTTGCACTTCAATGGAGTAATACAAAGTTACAATGGGCATTTTCTTTGTTGATTGAGCTGATACACATTGTAAATTCACAGTAAATTACTGGCTACTCCTGCAGTACTTTCACAATAGGAATGTAAAAGTACAGGCCTTTGTTGTAATTAATGTACAACAAAATGATGTAATTCCCCAGTAACATACTGTAATATCACAGTAATTGAAGCTGTGAAGTTACAGTATACAGTTGTACCTTTACATACATTGCTGTGAAGACATTCACAGTAAATTGCTGTGAACCTTACTGTGAAAGTCATGCAACAAGTTGCCAGGTAATTATTGTGAATTCACGGTGGATATTTTTACAGTGCAGGGTAAACAAATTATACATGCTTCTTCCACCAAAATTACATTTATTCGAGAAACTGTTACACAGGTTAGTTTACAGTAATATTCACATTAATCAGTCTGTTTATATTCACTGCTATGTAACTGTAACCTGATAACCACTGAAGCTACAACAGTGGGTTAGGGTCCAACTTTTAAATGACCCCCCCCCCTCCCAAAACAGTTCTTGTTGAGAAAAACAAACATATCTGCCTTCTCAGGCATACCGGGAAGAAATATTTGAACATTTTAAAGTAAAATGCTTCAATCTGTTTGTGAATTGTGATCAAAACGTTTGAGACCCACTGAGATAACTTAGACTAAAGTGAACTATATAAACACTCAAGAGTCCTTCACCTCACTGAGCCTCAGTCTGACTGGAGAGGACTCTCCCTCCACATCATTGTAGAAACATCTTCTTCTTCCGTTAGAGCAGCTAGCACCAGATGCTAATAACAACAGCGTGTACCGGTGCACCCTCCCTCCCTCTCTCTCACGCTCACTCGCACTTTAGCTGTGAGCTGCTGGTGCCAGATAAGCCAACATCCCCCATTTTCATCACTTACAGCACCCATCGTACAGGGCAAATGAAAAGTGTAACCGGGATGAAAAGGGTGTTACATTTACTTAATTATGAATGTTTTTACATCAAGGCCGAACATTTGGATGAGCACCAATGGTCAAAACATTTGTTTTCCTCCCAGAGCTGTCAGCGCAGCGCCTCCACAGATCTGGCGCTCATTCCACCATTTTGGAGCCAGGATAGCAAACCCACGTGTTTTTGCTGATGGGAACTTGGGTCCCCCGATCCGAGCGAGTTTGTGTACAAGGAGAAGAGGAGGGGACCAAGAACAGAGCCCTGAGGGACCCCTGTAGTTAATTGACAAGGGTCGGACTCGGACCCTCTCCAAGTAAGCCTGTAGGTGCGGTCTTTGAGGTATGAGGTGAGGAGGGAAAGTGCAGAGCTTGAAACTCCAAGTTCTTGGAGAGTGCGAAGGAGGATCTGATGGTTCACCGTGTCGAATGCAGCAGACAGGTCCAAAAGGATGATGACAGAGGAGAGGGAGGCTGCTTTTTATATATATCTATGGGTACAACGCTACATTCCCCGCCCCGCCGCAGTCATACAGTAGACTACAGAGAGCTTCGAGAAACATTTCCTCAGGCATCGAAAAGCGGAACTGAAATTCACATGTTTAAATGATGCCGTTGGAATCGAAATGTTGGAACCGGTTCTCGGTACCCAACCCTACTCGTTGCTGACAAGTCATTCTACAGAGCACACAGTAATCACCGTTTGGCACCAACGGACCTGGAGTGACAGCAGGGAAACTTCAAATTGTTACTTACCTAAAATAGTGGCTCCATTGAAAAAAATAGTGGCTCCATTGCTGTTTATAGTGGCCGTTAGTTCAAGGTAATAGGTTCATAGGCAACTTAATATGTAGGAATACTTCGTTCTGAGTTGTGTTCCAAAGTTCAAACCTTTAGTGAAGACTAAATGTAGTCACAGGGACAGGTAAGTGTTATTGAAAGTAATTCACAGCTTACAAATCCACACTGCATCTTGAACAGTTGTTAAATGTTTAGTTTTACCAAAATAACTTGATTTAAATGTATTTAAAATAACATTTCCAAAGAAATAAATCCTTCGAATCTGCCTGTTCAGTTTCTGTTGGAATGTGCAGGGTTAAATGCCGTCTGCGAGTTATGTGAAGACGGGAGAGCTTGGTCCCTCTCTACATTCACAGAGGGCCCGCTATAGTAGGCTTGTTTGAGACAAGTGAGACCTGCGCAGTTGCGATCAACGTCTTGCTAGTGCGTTGCATGATGGATAGTCATTTTTTCCGACTTGCTCTGGAGGCTCTGTTGGAGTAGAGTGGTTTTAAAACCCACCTCGGCTCCGCGTGTTCGTTTGGTGAGCATCTTGTAAAATCATAAAGGAAGAAATTCAAAGCACCAGATACCGGGTTAAACAATAATCTGCTTTAATGGTAAAACACAACACAATACAGCATACAGAGAACTCTTCAACAGTACTCCGGGCTCAATTCCTACCACCGTGTGATATACGTACCACGACAGCCATTCAGGAAGAGAGCACAGAGCATAAGAATGTTACAGTATTTATACACATAAGCGGGGAGGAGTTTGGCCGGTTTTACTTCTGGGCGAACCCTAGGCAATGAGTCAGCAGTTTGTTGATTCCATCTCCTTACAGTGTGTGTGTGTGTGTGTGTGTGTGTGTGTGTGTGTGTGTGTGTGTGTGTGTGTGTCTACCCGTAGGCAGTCCCACAGTCCTGCTTTGGAGTAATTTCACAGACAGAGGACTCTTTAACAGCGCACACACATTCCCACTAAAACATCTTTAACACACATCTGTTTAAACCAATTATTCCAAAATGTGGTGGCAATGTCGTACTTATAACATGAAAAAACAGATATAAATCAACAAAACACAAACACATAGTTTGAGCACTAATTATACCTAGCTACTACAATAAACACATACATCCTCCCTATGCATGTTTGACGCACACACCTCTTTTCCTCCAGCTCACCACACCAATGTCACATGTTTTTCTTTATGAAAGCCATACTTGTTGGGGTTTAACAGTCATCATCTCATGACCTCCTCAGGACCAGCTAACCAACCAAGCTTAACTGTTCCCATACCCTAAGACCATAGCCCTCCCAACCAGATATTGGAATCCGCTTCCACGGCAACGAACGTCCAACAATCGCCTGACGGTGTAGGTTGGATGATTATTGATGATGCGGGGGGTGGGGGAACACTCACTGGAGGAGACAAAGGACTGCTGGCAACAGGTTTCAACAGAGATACATGAAATGTTGGATGAACCTTCATGTGTGAGGGAAGTTTGAGTTTGACTGCAGATGGATTAATAATGGAGTCGATGATGAAGGGGCCGACATACCGTGGGGTAAGTTTCTTTGACTCTGTCTTGAGTGGGAGCCAAACACTCTGACCTGGTAAGTAGTTGAGGGCCTGGGTCCTGTGGCGGTCTGCGATGAGGCGGTTGCGGGCAGCGGAGCGGAGCAGGGCTGCTCGGGTGTCCCTCCACACCTTACGACAGCGACGAAGGTGGGCCTGAATGGAGGGAACAGCAACTTCCTCTTCCTGGGCTGGAAACAGAGGTTGTTGGAAACCCATGGCACAATGAAAAGGTGAAATACCTGTGGCTGCACTTGGCAGGGAGTTGTGGGCATACTCGATCCATGGCAGATGTGGGAACCATGACGAAGGGTTCTTGAAAGCCACACAACGAAGGGCCGACCCCAGATCCTGGTTGGCCAGTTATGTTTGCCCGTTCGTCTGAGGATGATAGCCAGATGACAGGCTCACCGATGCTCCCAGAGCCTGACAGAAGGCCTTCCAAACGTCGGAAATGAACTGGGGGCCCCGGTCAGAGACGATGTCGGTGGGGATCCCATGAAGTCGAACTACATGGTTGACCAGAAGATCTGCAGTCTCTCGGGCAGTGGGAAGTTTGGAAAGAGCCACAAAGTGTACAATCTTTGAGAATCTGTCCACAATAGTTAGGATGATGGTATTTCCTTGTGAAAGTGGAAGTCAATTAACAAAATCCAATGCCACATGCGACCAAGGGCAACTAGGTACTGGCAGTGGGCGAAGCAGGCTAGCGGGAGGCTGGTGGGAGGACTTGGCGCGGGCACACACTGTACAGGCAGCAACAAAGGCCCTGGTGTCTTGAGCCATGGAAGGCCACCAGAAGCGTTGTTTGAGAATGAACAGTGTGCGATGGACACCAGGATGACATGAGAAACGAGAGGTGTGTGCCCACTGCTGGAACTTGAAGCGAACAGTGGTAGGCACAAAAAGACAATTAGCTGGGCAGTTACCTGGGCTAGGCTGCGCTCGCTGGGCCTCCCTGACCAATGACTCAATCTCCAAGGTAACAGCCCCCACCACGCAGGAGGAAGGCAGGATAGTGTCTGGACTGGCAGCTGGTCCATCGGAAGCGAACTGGCGAGAGAGGGCGTCAGGCTTGAGGTTCCGTGACCCTGGACGGTAGGTGAGGGTGAATGAGAAGCGGCCGAAATACAGGGCCCATCGAGCCTGACGGGAGTTAAGGCGCTTGGCAGATTGGATGTACGCCAGGTTCTTGTGGTCCGTTCATACAATAAAAGGGAGTTCAGCTCCCTCCAGCCAGTGCCTCCACTCCTCCAGGGCAAGTTTGACAGCCAGCAGCTCTCTGTTACCCACGTCATAGTTTTTCTCAGCTGGGGTGAGGCGGCGAGAGAAAAATGCACAAGGATGCAATTTTTGGTCTCGTTCCGAGCACTGGGAAAGAACTGCTCCTACCCCGGTGTTGGAGGCATCGACCTCCACAACGAACTGGCGAGAGGAATCAGGGTGGATGAGCACAGGGGCAGTAGTGAAGAGTCTCTTTAGCACCACCACTTGGATCTTCTCAGGGTCGGACCTAAGCTTTCCTCCCTCAATGATGTAGCCCAGGAATGAGACTGTGTTGACATGGAATTTGCATTTCTCCGCCTTTACAAAGAGTCTGTTCTCCCGGAGTCTCTGCAGCACCTGCCTGACATGGATAATGTGCTCCTCCTTGTTACGAGAGAATATGAGGATGTCATCCAGGTAGACAAAGACTGATCGATTGAGGAGGTCACGGAGCACATCGTTCACCATTGACTGAAAGACTGCTGGGGCATTCGTCAGTCCAAAAGGCATCACCAGATACTCGAAGTGACCGAGTGGTGTGTTAAAGGCCGTCTTCCACTCGTCCCCTTCTCGGATTCTGACGAGGTGGTAGACATTGCGGAGGTCCAGTTTGGAAAAAATGGTGGCTTCCTGGAGGAGCTCAAAGGCGGAGTTAATGAGGGGTAGTGGGTATTTGTTTTTGACAGTAATGGCATTGAGACCCCTGTAATCAGTGAGCGGTCCTTCTTGGAGACGAAGAAAAACCCAGCACCGACCGGGGAGGAGGATGGCCGAATGACACCAGCAGCCAGGGAGCCATGAATGTAATTTTCCATCGATTTTCTCTCAGGGCGAGACAGGTTGAACAGACGTGAGGAAGGCACAGAGGCCCCGGGAAGGAGGTCAATGGGACAGTCGTACAGTCGATGGAGGTCGAGGAGGAAGAGAAAGAGCTCGCTGTTTACTGAACACCTCTCCTAGGTTATGATATTCAGTGGGAACAAATGACCGGTCAGGCGGCTCGATCTTGAGTGGTGGAGAGGCGGCCTCTGCTGGCGGTAGGGTAGACTGCAGGCATGAGGATAAGCAAAAATAACTCCAACTAATGATCTTGCCAGTTACCCAATCAATCTGGGGGTTGTGAGTTCTTAACCAGGGATGGCCCAACACTATGGGGGCCTGAGGTGAGGAAATTAGGTGAAACTGAATAAACTCACGATGGTTTCCAGACAGAATGAGGTTTACTGGCTTGGTGCGGTGAGTGACTTGGGCCAGGAATTTTCCATTTAGAGCATTAGCACTAAGAGGTGAATCTAACACTTCGCAGGAAATTCCTGCCTGAGCTGCAATGTCAATGTCCAAAAAATTCTCATCCGCCCCCGAGTCCACTAAGGCGAGCAGGGGTAGGGACTGTTGGTTGCAGCAAAGCATGGCTTCTAGCTGTGTTCTGGGCCGGGGGTTGAGAGAGGAGGAAGGGCTCGCCAGAATCCCCACAGCTACTGACGAGCCTGACCTTTTGGCAGACTAGGACAGGAGGAAACGAGATGACTGGTTTGGCTGCAATAAACACATTCCCCAGCATGGATCCTTCTAGCACGCTCAGATGGTGAGAGGCGGGCCCTTCCCACTTGCATGGGCTCATCTCCATGGGATGAGGCTGAGTAAGGAGTCGGGAAAGATCGGGGAATAGGGGTAGTGGCAGTTCCAATTTGGGGATCAAGTGAGAAGTCGCTGGGATTGGAGTGACGGCTAGTCCTATCCATACGTCTCTCTCTGAGGCAATTATCAATCTTAATGGCTGTGGCACTTACTTGATTATCCAAGCTACCTGGATCATCCCTACCCGCTAGCTCGTCTTTAATTGCTTCGTTCAGCCCCTGAAGAAAAGCATCCTGTAGTGACTCGTTATTCCAGCGTGAGTCGGAAACCACTGTTCTAAACTCCACTGAAAATTCGGCATACACTACGGGAGCCCTGCCGGAGATAAAGAAGGAATCTCCCACCCCCGACATACAAAGCAATAGCAATGTTAAAACGAAGTAAACTGGATATAAAATCCCCAAACAGGCGAAAACCTACCAGTTTCATCCACTGTCTCTGCCTCCTCCCTCCATGCCTTGCTCCTCCGGTTTGTATCCCGGTAGATGAACAGAGACTGATCATATAGCACCGGGTGATTCACTACCCCTATAATGAATTTTCCCTACATTTTTTTGAAGATGAGGAAATGACCTGCGTAGTCTCTCCCAGCATACACACAGTTTGATTGGCTAGCGCTTGTACTGGCAGATTTGCATAAACGGGATTGCATTGGCTGACGCCTCCATCGAGGCGTCAAAAGTTGAACATTGCTCAATTTTTGAAGCCAGCAACGCCAGCAACGCTCCACGTCGCTTCCCAACATGCAGTTCGGCTAAAAGTGACGTCACCCCATTCAAAGTGAATGGGCAGAAGCGTTGGAAACGCACGCCGCTGTGTGGACGGCCCGTAAGCCTTGCAGAGGCATGAAAATACATTTTCAAAATGCTCAACAGTGCTGCCAAAATTATAAACTGACTGCTACACAATTAGTGGGGGTGGGGGTGTGTGCGTGTGTGTGTCGGGTGGGGGTGTGTGCAAGTGTGTGTGTGCGTGGGTTTGTGTGTGAGCAGCTTGTCTGCTCAAGGTTTAAAACCAGCAGTGCGAATGTGTATGAGAAACAATTCGTAGCTTAGACTGAACTCGAAGGAAACTAGACTGGAATTTTAAGAAATCAAAACAGCTGGGTGAATACTCTCTTTATGGCATTTAAATTGGGCCAAGTAGAACCCCTTCAGCCGTGCTCACAGAAGCGATAGGGGGCTCTGGCCTCCCCTCTCTCGTGCACGTGCTAGCTTCCAGAGCATGTGCTGAGAAAACGAGAAGCATGGCTGCAAGTGGGAGTGCAAGTGGGAGTGCAACTGATGCAAACTTATTTAGTAGGTATGTTAAGTATTGAATGCTGATAATTCTGACGTAATTTGGCCGGTCAAAGTCGCTCCGTTACTTTCGTCTCGTGTTACTTTCGTCCCGGCTCTCCCTACTTGTGTGTATGTGTGGTGTCAGGTGTCAGCAGAGACGTGCACACATAGACTCAAGGTAGTGCTTGAGCACCTGCCCGTTTTGCCCTCTGGACAGCAATGTGCCCTCTTAAAAGTTCGGTTTTTTGTTTTTTTTTACAGTGTACTGTATGTGGCTCATGGTACCATCGATCAATTCTGGATTAAAATTTTCTAATATATACAACAATGCCCCAAACATCCCCACACGTGCCCCGCGCCACTCCCGTACGTGCCCTGGCTGCAGCCCCTCCCTTCCCTGCTCTCAACGTGAACGCGCAGCGCGCAGAGTCAGTCAGTCAGACAGGCCACGGCGGGTGTGTGGTTCAGCAGCACGCAACAACACGATTAAAAGTGCCCTTGTGACGACCAAGTAAGTAACCACCAGGTAACTAATACATACAACGAGTGTATTGTTTAGTCCCCTAAATCAGATGCCAAACTAAACTATAACTTCACTTCATTTATTTTCTTGCATCCATCCCATTTAGTCTCGTTGTGCACTTTTGAAAATAGCAGATCTACGCTCACAATGCGTCATTATGCTAGGGCTGAAGTGATTAAATGTTTTGTTATCATCAAAATCAAAATAGACATAGTAACTAACTAACGTTTTCAAATAATTGTAGTGGAGTAAAAGTAGAATATTTGCATCTGAGATGTAGTGAAGTAGAAGTAAATGTATTGAAAATGGGAAATCCTCAAGTAAAGTACAAATGCCTCAAAAAGTACAATATAAGTAGTAGTAACCTTATAGGTTTACATTAATGCTGCTGTTAAATGTTTCTCGGAGATTAACCCTTAATTATCATGCACAGCAGAGCAGTACATTGATTTAGCTCATTTGCATTTACCACTTGTAGAATAATGCCAAGAAGAGACAGGATAAGAAAAGAAAAACAAAGAGAGCTGCAGCAGCAGCCCGGGAAGCAGCTCTCTGCTCTCCTGGGTGAAGCAGCCTGAGCCTACCAGCAAGGAAGATGAGGATGCAGATGTGCCTGATGAACCCTTACCCATCATCAATGATGAAGATGAAGAAGAAAGGCCAGAGTCATGTTAAGGGACACACTGTCTGTCTAGAGCCCTTTCATGCACAGATTTGAACTGTGATAATAATAGTAGTAATAATAATAAATAATAATAATATAATTGTATTGAGGCCCACAATTTATTTTAACCACACTAAGTGCTTTGGTGATACTAAATCAGACATGAAGCTACTTGCCAAATGACAAAAAAATAACAACTATGTGGTAGGGCAGGGGTGCCCACACTTTTTGGGCCGGTGGGCTACTTTTGAAATGAGCTCACCGAGGTCTACCAACCAAAAATAAAATCCCAAATTGCAAGGAGCTGAATAACACGTTTTATGTATACATGGGATAACTACAACAACTCTATTTGGGTTCTTGAACAGAAACAAATACATAAAACTAAAATGGCATGTTAACCTCTCTCTATCTGTTAAGAAACACATAACAAGCAGGCTAAGAAACCACTCTCCATGTCCTGAAATCTTAAACATAAAACACAAATATAAGTACAAGGAATACAATAAACGAGTAGAACAGTCAACTTAGACACCAGACTCGATTACAATTACAATTTTTAATCAGATTAATCACAGCTTAAAAATGAATTAATCATGATGAATCACCATTCGAACTATGTCCAAAATATGCCATTTCTTTATTGTTGTGGGAATGGAAAGATAAATGAAAGAAGGCGGATATATCCATTTAACATACAGTATCTATGGTTATTATAAAAAAGTCTGTGTCAAAATGAAAGACGACCCACACAACTATCAATCATCAAAACGTGGGGTCTTAATTCATTACGTGTTGATTTCTATCAACGGGGGAGTACTTCAGGAAAGTCGACGGAGGGGGGGGGCTAATGGATTACTTCGTGACCACAGAGTGTGAACGTTGTGATCAGCTGTTGTAGCGCAGTTCTCCAGTGAAGGGGGGGAGTCTCCCTCCGTAGCCAGTTGGCGTAGTTTTGGCACAATTCCGTTGTACAGAGACCGACGTTAACAGCAGCCCACAAATATATGTCGTGCACACGGAGACCGACTCGTCGCACGCATTTCAGATTACGCACATAACCTGCATACCAGTTATGTGCACCCCTGTAGCAAAAGTATTCTCCGTCGGGACTTCCTGCAACAACACCAGACCGTTATCTTGATTCTGATTGGCCAGAAGACATAATCAAAGATGTTCTATTGAGAAGACGATCACTACGTGACAAAAGTTTTCAAAACCGTTTCTGGTCTTCGGTATTTCCAGACAAGTGGCTGCTGAAATCAATCTTACTAACTGCTGTCTGTGCAATTCACTCCGCGCGAGTTGGCGGACTTTATTTTGCTTACTTTAACATCATTTTTCATGGTGGGGCTAAGCCATTTATTGGTATGGCTGTTGCCTACCCCAGCCATACCCTGGCGCTGCCACTGGTGGCACGTATGGGGCGGCCATTCTGCACATTAAATATTTTAATGCAATTAATTCAAAAAATGTATTACCGCCGTTAACGCGATAATTTGGACAGCATTAGTTTCTATATGAACAATAACAAATAATCTTTCACAAACAGGTATTTCATAACTGCTTACAATTGTAAGGAAGACATTTAAACTATTATTGGCAGTCATTAGCTGCTGTAAACTAAACACCACTCTCTCTGACATAACACCTCACTGAGTGATTTAACTCATATGTCTAACTTTCAGGTTTTACTTTTCAGCCGCAGACCCCATGTCGCTTCTTTATGTGCACCGCTAAGTTCCTCGTACTACTTGTGTACTTTAAAGCCGCACGGCATCGTTTACAATTTGTGAGCGATTTTTCAAGTTGACCGTCTTTGTTGAAAAATCCGAAGTGTTGCCAAATGTTTGATTTGTAGGTGGTATTTTTCGGTGCGCTGTGTTTCTTTCTCCTCGACTTCCATGTGTGTTGATAACTGAGACTCTCGGCCTCCGTAGTGGCGAAGCAAAGATCAAAGATCGTCTCTGCTGAGTGCTGACAGGATGAGAGGATATCATATGAATGAATCGTTTTTTACTGATGCAAAGACGCTACAATCGATACATCGCGAGTTCAACCCAAACTGTAGCGGATGTGCACTCTCAACCGGTGCACTCGCATCTTGAACGTTTATGCTGGTGCACCGATGCAAATCGGTGAATCTTAACATCCCTACTATCCAGTGTTTCCCCTACCATTGTCTTGGAGGGGCGCTGCCAAATTCAAGGTGTTTACAAAATATATATAATTTTTTTTTAAATATATATAAAGCACCAAATAACAATAATCCACAGCTCCTCTCTCTGCTCCAGAGGATTTAAAAAATATATATCCCAATGCCAAAAAATGCATCAGTGACGTGGTGGAAATCTTGTCTCCAGAAAACTGAAACAAGCGGTGTCAGTGACTGTGTGTTTGATGTGGCTCTTTGCAGTAACATAGAACACATTTGGCTCTTAACCTCTGACTGGTTGGCCACCCCTGGCATAGAGGGTAGTACGCATAGAGTCCAGTAGAGGGCGGAGCCTGTGAGAGAAATGCAGAAATATCAAATCATACCTTAAAGCAGTTTTAATCCGAGTTTGGTGTGTGTGTGTTAGGGCTGTACCCGAATATGCGTTCGTTGGAGTACCATTCGGGTTTCAATTTCGTTATTCGGATATTCGTTGTTTTTTTTCCGCGGCTGCTGAACGATCGTTCATGAACGCGTTCATATTTTGGGCGAACGTGAACTGAACGTAATTGAGAACGCGTTCATTCTCAGCGCTGTATAACGGCGTTCAAAGGTGCGTTCATTCTCAGCACTGTATTATAACGGCGTTCAAAAGTGTGCCAGATTTCCATATGCCTTTCAGCCGAAAACCCAGTTAAAACACACCGTAAACAGGCTTCAAAATAATGCGGAAAACCACCCAATCTGGCAACAGCAAGCTGCCTGTGACGCGTACGCGCCTGTCACCCCTGGCTGTCGCACTAAAATATACTATCATCTGAGTAATCTATACTTGTGGATTCCATACTTTACTAAATATATCAGACTCCTCACAACAAACAATGTGGAACCGCGGAACCGGCGAGCATTGAATGAATGAATGAATTAGTATGGACGAAGCCGAGAGCAGCTGCAGCAGCACTCGCTCAGAGTGAGACTCTACGGCAGGGGTGGGGAACCTCTGGCCTCCGGGCCGTATACGGCCCGCGAGATAATTTGGTACGGCCCTCGAGGTAATTTATAAACACACGCAAAAAATAAAATAATGAAAGAAATCTAGACCGCAACAAAATTAAATAAGCGAGTGCCTGTTTTTCCTGGACACGGTCAGGGTCCTTGAACACAACACGAGCCTAACGTGTCATCACGTGGTATATGTCTCGACTGACAGGGGTGCAGTTCTGACGGAGAGCACCAGAACGCCACTCCAGCACTTCAGAAATTGCAGTACCGATAAGTCCATACACATGCCGCAGTTTCTGCGTGTCTGTGTCTTAAGTTGAAAGCCCAGTGGCGATCTGTTCATCTGTCATACTGATCAGACAGTCAATAACTGTGTGTTATCATTAGCATCTGGTTAGCTAGCTATGCTAACGAATATAAGAAGAATATTAAAAAATAAGAGAATAAAGTAAACAGGTATAAAATACTATATGACAGTTATAAATAACATGGATAGGAAACTAAATACATTTGCACACATCTTGTGTCCATATCTTTCTGTTTTGGTGGTCACGCCACACCGTGCACGTGCATGCATACGCGACTAACGCGAGTCATGGTGAGATATCTGGATTAAGAGCTTGCTTTTTTTTGCACAGAATGAAATGAATGGGCTGTGATTTTAGTTTTATTTTTAAGCAGAGGTCAATAACGTGTACGGCCCTCTGAGGATATTGTAAAAATTGAAATGGCCCTTGAGAGGAAAAAGGTTCCCCACCCCTGCTCTACGGCGTCGGCGTATGAGCATTTAAAAGAGTTTTACGTTAAAGTCAGTTCTGACTCAGACGGAAAAATCAAACGTTTGGCTGTAAACTGTGTCCGCCCGGTTTGAAAAAGCAAGTCCGTACATCGACGACATCGACACCTTAAACGGCACATTGAGAATAACCACACGACTAGCCTTTCACGGTATGTGCGAGTGGCGAATAAAAAAGAGAGCCAAAACAGATCCACTACCACCCAAATCCCATTAACATCGTACAGGAGACAAATAATAGCTCGCAGCAACGTATTGAAAAAATAACTATAAAATAGTTCATTTTTGAAACCATGAACTTTAGTTCAACATTTTGAATTATGAACTGAACAAGTTCATTTTAAAATGTGTGAACTGTGAAAACTGTTCATGTAGAAAGTGAACTTTCCCAACACTGAACGGAAGTAACAAACACAATGCAATATCCTTTTCAATTTCAAAGAACACAAATTGGGTTGTATACATTAACAAATAACTGTACTGAGTATACTGTGAGAGAGAGAGAGAGAGAGAGAGAGAGAGAGAGAGAGAGAGAGAGAGAGAGAGAGAGAGAGAGAGAGAGAAGAGAGAGAGAGAGAGAGAGAGAAGAGAGAGAGAGAGAGAGAGATGAGAGAGAGAGAGAGAGAGAGAGAGGATGTAGATGAGTCTTCACAGTGCTGTGGGAGAATGGGCTGCGGTTGGCCGCTCTGTGGAAAAGAATGACTTTTTAAATTACCCATACATCACTGTCACTACAGCACAGACTAGCGCTACTGTGCTGCGATCGCATACACACACCTCTCTCTACCCCTCCTCATTCAACAAGCTCAATCTCATGTTTACAGACATGCAAACAAACTATTTTGCAATAAAATCCTGAACACACAAACATGTTGGACAGAAAGGGAACATATGGAAACATGAACTCCCTAATACAGAATTCAACCTGTGAAAATGTGAAGCTAGGTGTAGGAGCCATTTTATGGGTATTGTTGGTGTGTCAGTTTATTTAAGTTTTATGTATAGTGCAATATTATTTATGAACACTGGGTGGCGGGGTTTAGCTGCACCGGGTGTATATAAAGAGGTCATAGGTGACAGGAGAGGGGGACACAGAAGGAGAGAGCATACCGATTCTACTAGCCCGGCAGATGCTCATCACAAACAAACTAAAACTGTACAATAACCCTGGTATGTAAACCCTGAATAAAGCTCATTATAAACTGCAACAAAGGACCGGAAAGTCATCTGTATGTGTCTGAGTCTGGATCACTCTTTAGCCCTTCTGTGAAGTAATAGCAAAAATACATCGGACATAGGAACAGGAAATTGCCATTACACTAGGCATAAAAAGAGTAATTGCAGATACATAAGCATACGGTGAGTCCTTCTCCAAAACTGATCTCCTTTCCTTTCTGCTTGGCATTCTTCCTCCTTCTCCTCCCTCTCATCGAATGAGCTGGATCTTAATTGCAGGCAATTCAATTGCTGGTGGCTTACAGAGCAGGACAAGTGCAAGCACCATACAGTATGTGTCTGCTCTAAACCCAGAGACATGACACTGCTAACGGCTAGCCTGGTTTACATATGGTCAGAACTCGGATGGATGTTGCTTCATTATCGCTCCGGTTCCTCCTTACAACTTGTAATTAGAACCTCAGGAGATGTGGAACGCACGCCGGACGCCCACTCTGTTAACATGCAAATACACACACCCACATGAACTGCGCAACAAGTCCTCCAACTCATACGACCAAATGGGTCGATTGTTTAAGCCCTTATTACGACCAAATATGTCGTTTGTTCATGCGCTTAATACGACCTATAATTACGTTTTAAAATTGTCGGGCCTCTAGTGCTCCCGTTGTATGTGTCTGAGTCTGGATCACTCTTTAGCCCTTCTGTGAAGTAATAGCAAAAATACATAGGACATAGGAACAGGAAATTGCCATTACATTAAGTAGAATCGTACTCTCGGAGTAAAACTGGACAGTAAGAATCACTTCACCATGGATTAAGGATCGTTTTCACCGGAAACAAACACTTGGATTATTGCACAATCGACATCGTCATCACGGATCAGCTGCACACGCCACAATCAGCTGGAGATTGTTCCCACCTGCGCTCACCGGAGAAACTGAGAGCCAAGATTGGGAAAGCCAGCCAGGTATGTGCACTGTGCAGCAGGATAAGAGGATTGTATTGGAGATATTAAGCTGTATTGGACAATGGCTTAGTAAATGGATGTAATGCTGCAACGATGTCAGCTGTTTGAAACAGCGCGCTGTCGCGAACGGACAATTCCTGAAAACGAAACTTAAAGGGACAGTGAACATTAATCATGTCTGTGAAATCTGACGTCACGTCACAAGATGGCGCTGTTGGACTGCAATCTGTGAGAGAAAAAAGGATTATCACTCACACTGCCAAAGGATTGGAATTGTTTATTGCAAACTGTCAAAAAGCAAGAAACTTCAGCTACAAGCAAGTAAAGAAGTTAATGGAAAGACTGAAAGAGCGTATGAGCTCAAAAGACAATGCAAAGGAAATACAGTTGAAACTGGTTGACTTTATGAAGCTGTGTGATGAATTAAAAGAAAATCACAAATCATTAACTGACCTTCAACTGCCTGAAGAAGAAATGGGAAGGCAAAAACAGTGGCTGCAAGAAAAGATGCATATATTTGATGGATTTATACAAGATGCAAATGTGTGGTTATCTGAGAGTGGACAGTCTATTGTGGGGCGTGCCATAGAACAAAGTATCAGCTCAGATGACATCAGACCTGATGACAGTGTTTCAAAGGCATCATACCCTCAGTCAAACCACAACACTGGTTCATTACATGCATCATCTACCTCTTCTGCCCGAATTAAAGCCCAGGCAGAAAGGGCGGCTTTAATTGAAAGGGCGGCAGCACTGAACAGTCAACATGAGCTTGATGTACAAGGGGAACAATTACAACAACAGAAACAACAGTTGGAGCAACAGGAAGAACAGGTGAAACGGAGAAAGGAACAATTAGACATACAAACTAAACTGGCAGAAGCCAATACCAGGCTAAATGTGCTCAGTATGGGATCAAGACACACCTCTAGAGCATCAGATGGGATGAGCTCTTACTTCAGAAACCCTACAGCAAGATTTAACCTACATGCAACTGAATTATTTCCTCATCAAGCCCAAACCTCTATTCCCAGACAAAGTATACAGACACATGTGCAGGGACATGTTGACATCACACCACCAACTGAATTATTGCCTCATCAAGCCCAAACCTCTATTCCCGGACAAAGTATGCAGGGACATGTTGACATCACACCACCTGTAATCAACAATGGTAATCAAGGTGACATCTATAACCTAATCCAGAGGCAAAATGACATCACTGCCATGCTGGCTCAACAACATCTCACTTCTACTTTACCTCCAAGAGACATTCCTGTTTATGACGATGACCCATTGCAGTTTGAAGCCTTCATCCGTGCATTTGAAAGAGGAGTAGAGTGGAAAACTGACGATGAAAGTGACTGCCTGCATTACCTAGAGCAATACACTAGAGGACAACCAAAGGACCTAGTGCGCAGCTGCCAACATCTGCCTCCAGCTCAAGGTTATCAAAGGGCAAAACAGCTGCTTAAAGAACACTTTGGTAATGAACACAATATTGCCACTGCATACATGAACAAAGCATTTACCTGGACAATGATGAAAGCCGAAGATGTGAAAGCACTGCAAGCCTTCTCTTTGTTCCTAAGAGGTTGTTGCAATGCAATGGAACATCTCACCTACATGGATGAAATGAATGTTGTTTCAAACATGAAACACATACTTCAGAAACTACCCTACAAACTCAGAGACAAGTGGAGGAACAGAGCATGTCAGCTACAGGAAGAGCGTGGGCATCGAGCTACATTTCCTGACCTTGTCAACTTTATAGAAAAGCAAGTGAAGATACTGTCAGATCCTCTGTTTGGAAGCATCCAGGATGATAAACCAACTGCAGCTATCAAAACTGTTATCTCTACCTTTTCAAGGGGAAAACCAAGCCTAAGAGGAAGTAGTTTTGCAACAATTATTACCTGCCCAAGAACACCAGCGCTAGAACATGCAACAACGAATGGAATGAAAATACCTCCATCCACCACCAACTCCCTACATTTGTGTTTGTTCTGCAGAAGAAGTGGTCACTCATTGGAGCAGTGTCCACACATCCTGAAGAAAACACACAGAGAAAAAGATGACTTCTTGAAAGGAAAAGGGGTGTGTTTTGGATGCCTAAAAATAGGACACATGAGCAAACACTGCCAGAGTCGTTTGACATGTTATGTGTGCAATCAAAGTCATCCTGAAATACTGCACATTGAACAAAAAGGCAAAAGAGAGGAAGCAGAACACACAAGACAGAATGAGAAGCCAATGGAAAGTAATAGTGTCATCTCACCTCATACATGTGGGCACATTGGGGCCGGTGATGAAAACTCCATCTTCTCCATTGTACCAGTACAAGTGAAGAGCCACAAAGGGGACACAGTGTTACAAACTTATGCATTTCTGGACCATGGAAGTTCATCTACCTTTTGCACAGAAAGTTTAATGAGGAGGCTAAACCTTACAGGACAAAGGACTAACATTCTCCTAAAGACAATGAATCAGAACAAAATTGTGTCAAGTCATCATATCTCAGGTTTGGAAATATCGAGTCTGGATGAAAACAATTTCCTTCAACTATCCGATGTCTTCACACATAAGACCATGCCTGTTTCCAAGCACAACATTCCTCTACAAGAAGATCTGGAAAAATGGCCCTACTTAAAGGAGATCAAAATTAATGAAATTGCTTCTGGCATTGACCTACTCATTGGGACAAATTCTCCTAAGGTATTGGAACCTTGGGAGCTGATCAATAGCCAAGGAGAAGGACCGTATGCTGCAAAGACCCTACTGGGGTGGGTCTTCTATGGTCCCCTAAAAGGAAGCAACAACAGCAGAGATGCTAATGGCCACCCTGCTGCTGCTGTCAATCGGATAACCATTGTACGCCTAGAGGAGCTATTGGTCAAACAATACAATCATGACTTCAAGGAAAATACAAGCAAGGAAACAGAGGAAATGTCCAGAGAAGAAAAACAATTACTGAACATTATGAATCACTCTGAATAAATGTCAGACGCCAAAGAGGATGGACATGTTGTAGCAGATACCGAACCAGAAGTGAAAGTGGATGCTGAGCCAGAAGTGAAAGTGGAGACCGAACCAGAAGTGGAAGTGGAGATGTCAGATGGACACTACTGCCTAGACTTGCCATTCAGACAAGAAAATCCAAGCTTGCCCAACAAACACCTTACCGAGCAGCTCATCTGCGATGTTGCAGTTATGGTACCAGGGCACCGGCTGAATCCAAGTGACAGACCTGAAGAAGTGACTGACTCATCAATGCAGGAGCCCTATAAGGAGAAGCTTGGAATTGGGTGAAAATAAAACCCACAGGTTCTCTAAGCGCTGGACGGGATGGCAACACGACTGCTTCAACCTAAGAACAGCAAGACTGATGACCCTTAAAATAAGGGAGAAGAAAGGAAACTAAACATTCTTTAAGAATTACATGCCAACACATACACACCATTTGTATAGCTCCTTTATTATTCATTGGTAATTGTTTTTGTTTTATACTAAAGCCAATTAGGGGCCGGTGTGTAGGAGCCATTTTATGGGTGTTGTTGGTGTGTCAGTTTATTTAAGTTATATGTATATTGCAATATTATTTATGAACACTGGGTGGCGGGGTTTAGCTGCACCGGGTGTATATAAAGAGGTCATAGGTGACAGGAGAGGGGGACACAGAAGGAGAGAGCATACCGATTCTACTAGCCCGGCAGATGCTCATCACAAACAAACTAAAACTGTACAATAACCCTGGTATGTAAACCCTGAATAAAGCTCATTATAAACTGCAACAAAGGACCGGAAAGTCATCTGTATGTGTCTGAGTCTGGATCACTCTTTAGCCCTTCTGTGAAGTAATAGCAAAAATACATCGGACATAGGAACAGGAAATTGCCATTACACTAGGCATAAAAAGAGTAATTGCAGATACATAAGCATACGGTGAGTCCTTCTCCAAAACTGATCTCCTTTCCTTTCTGCTTGGCATTCTTCCTCCTTCTCCTCCCTCTCATCGAATGAGCTGGATCTTAATTGCAGGCAATTCAATTGCTGGTGGCTTACAGAGCAGGACAAGTGCAAGCACCATACAGTATGTGTCTGCTCTAAACCCAGAGACATGACACTGCTAACGGCTAGCCTGGTTTACATATGGTCAGAACTCGGATGGATGTTGCTTCATTATCGCTCCGGTTCCTCCTTACAACTTGTAATTAGAACCTCAGGAGATGTGGAACGCACGCCGGACGCCCACTCTGTTAACATGCAAATACACACACCCACATGAACTGCGCAACAAGTCCTCCAACTCATACGACCAAATGGGTCGATTGTTTAAGCCCTTATTACGACCAAATATGTCGTTTGTTCAAGCGCTTAATACGACCTACAATTACGTTTTAAAATTGTCGGCCTCTAGTGCTCCCGTTGAATGCAAACGTTACAGAGGGTTGTTTATTCACAAATAGCCCTCTCTGTAAAATCCTAAATTGTAGGATAGTTTGGCCATTAAAACGCTTTTATGATTAGATTTCTAGCGAGAAGTATATATTGTACTTTTAGAATCCACGTCCAGTCGATATGTAGGATCTATAGTTTGATAGATATTACGAAGATGATTTGAGAGTGTAATGCGGCAAGCTTCCATGTCAAGTTACGGGTTGAAAACAGTATTTCCGGTCTCGACGTGTTCATAATAAAACCATGATCAAATGATTTAACAGTGATATCTGCACTACTCATCCACTAAAAAACATCAGTTTATCCTAGTTAATTATACGACATTAATTGGTTTAAATTCTGTACAATGCTTTTGTGTTTTTCCCATAGGTTTTTCTCTTTCGATTCTGAGAGACACATTTCTGTTTTCAGAGGTTTTGCTAAAATCACGCCGCAATGCACGTCGGGCATATGGTGTTTATGTGATATGAAATCGGAAAACATTAAAATAATAATAATAAAACTTTATTCCGAGTGCTCTTGCTTTTCTCTTTGAAAGTCATCACATAACGGCATTGCAATACACGGTTCGGCTGCATTAAATATTACATATCTGCCCTAGATATGTATTTATAGAGCCCTGATCAGAAGACCTTTTGACAAACTGGAAGAGATGCCGCCAAAACTGATTACGTGACGTGGACCATACATATATCAACAATTAAACAACATCTTCCATTTCTTTTCACACAATACGTCTCCTTGCAGTATCAACACTAATTCGGCTGACTTTTACATTTGATCCAATTAGTAGATAGTCTGTATTTACACCATAACGGTGCACAGCTGGGAAAGGGACTTTTTTGTAGTTTTTAAAGATATTACTGATTTTCTGAACTACCTTTCCAACTCCTCATGCAGTTGACTGTTACAGGTCTATACAGGTTCATGGTACAATGCATAAGCTTCACATCGAGAGACTGAAACTGTATTTTCCTTTAACGTTCTGTTTTAATTCACAATAAAGTTTATAGTCATATTATGTACGATATTATTACGTTTTATTAACTAGACCACTGGTCTAAACCGCACCTCCTAGTGGTTAAAGCACGTTATTGAATGTAGTTGTTGAATAAGTTATATTTATTTGATGAAAACATTTAAATATTAAGAGTAGCCTACATACAAAATAGGGGTCAATGATAGAAATATAGAATGGAAAATATCAAGAAGATACTGTAGTGATCTCTACAATAAAACAGTTTAGTGCAGGACGTCCACAGATATTAACAGGAGGATGTGCAAAACAGACAAACTGATAAGGCTGCATTTTACTCAGGTGTAACTAAAGTCTGATTTAAGGGTTGTTTATATTTCACATCATTAATCAGAATCTGCAAAGTAACAAAAATAAATGTAGTAGAGTAAAAATACCAGGTTAACCTCTGAATTGTAGTGGAGTAGAACAAAGTAGTACATGCTGCTGTAACAAAAACATTTCCCAACTTGGGATCAATAAAGTATCTTATCTTAAGATGATCGATGGCTACTGCCATATTTGCTAAATGTGCATCTGAACCTTGACAAGTGCATGTTTCAGGCTTATCAATGAACAACAGGAGGGGTCACAGACATAAGACCAGCTGTTAAATAAATCTCTTCTGACCTTAGCTGTCATGTGGTATTAATGCTGCCCATTATGGACACAAGCAATTTTCACCCATGTATTAATTATATGTTTTAAATGTGATAAACCATGTGTTTCGTGTCCCTAAACCTCCAGGGATGTATACAGTTTAATACTGGCAACTTCTAATTGTGGGAAATACGAAAACGTCTTTTAAAACTACAACTCCCAGTAGAGACGTGCCATAGAACATGTTGCGAAACACACAATAGCCAGCAAGTGTAATTCTGGGGGGGAGGGCCGGGCTGGACCCGTCCAAGTCCAGTTTTGGATAGTCTGGCGTGGTTCCATTCCATTTCAAAGAGCTGTTTGGCAGCGTAACCTTGTCGCACTGCCACTCCAATATCCAATCACAGAGCTTGAGGGCTAATCACGGGGTTTGTAAAGCAAGGCGGATGTTGTAGTCCCAAACGATAGCTGGGGATTCTGGGTAGTGTAGTGTCTTCGGAAACTCTGTAGTGTCTAAACTCCGAAAAAACTATTTGTTTCTCCGAATCGAAGGTTAAAAACACAAAAGCATTGTACACAATTTAAACCAATCAATATTGTGTAATTAACAAGGATAAACTGATGTTTTTTAGTGGATGAGTAATGGAGATATCACTGCGTAATCATTTGACAGTGTGGGGAATACTTCCGGTTTTATTATGAAAACTTCGAGACCGGAAATACTGTTTTCACCCACGCTAACTTTACATGGAAGTTGCCCCATATACACGTTCTCCTGGCGAGACCTCAAATCATCTTCGTATATCTATCAAACTGTAGATCCTACACATCCACTGGACGTGGATTATAAAAGTACAATATACACTTCTCGCTAGAAATCTAATAAAAAAGCATTTTAATGGCCAAACTATTCCACGATTTAGGATTTTCCAGAGAGGGTTATTTGTGAATAAACGACCCTCCGGAGCGTTTGCAATCGACAGGAGCATGTTGTTTCTTACACGACCACTAGAGGTGCTACACTTGAAAACGTGTCTCTGGGTCGTATTTAGCTGCTGAACAATCGACCTATATGGTCGTTTTTTGTAGGAGGACAGGCTGGAACTGCACATGCTGCTATCTGAGCTGATATGTGTGATGAAGTGTTTGAGTGATAGCTACTGGGAAATGATAGAGGAGCGAAGCAGTGTTTGCTGGAGGGCTGGTCTATGTCTTACAAATGATGCTTAAAATAAAGTAGAGGAAACATTATCACACACTAATCAGATTTACAGATCTGGATAGTTTTGGTAAATGCTCTTAACCTGCTTAATTAGTTGAATACTGCAGGTTTGCCACCAGCTCTGTACAACTGCCATCCTCCTTCTGTATCAGATCCTGTTCTTCCTCCATTTTCTAATAACTGAGCATGAGTTAGGAAACTCTTTCTCTTAAAACAGTAGAAAGGTTGCTGGCCCTTACTCATTCTTAGTTGCTGAAAGGGTGTGTAGATGGGTTTGTGCCTATTTAAAATATGATTTGCTGTGGGACTCCTTCAAAAATAATATTAAGCCTGCTGACCCCTTTAAATTATGCTCCTATATTTAACTTTCATCTGCTACTAAATCACTAACATCCTCTCGTTTGAGATGAAATAATAACGCTAACATGTTTTCAGAAATGAATAAGGTGTGTTCTAATCCTTCCTTTATTTTAGCAAGAATTTGCTAAATCCAAGCAACGCAATATCTGAAAAGGAGATTTTCTTAGACATATCTTCCGTGCCCTAGATTGGTCAGTGGTGTTAAAAGCCTATTCATTTATGCATCCACACAGTATGTGATTATTAGCCAGCTGTTCTTTCTGCATCCGGTATAGAGGACAGCATTTGGAAACAGCAGATCAGATCATCGGAGAATGTACAGAATGAAGATAAGAAAAAACATATTGTTATTAGGCTGGTGGCAAACAGGACTGGAAGATGACCACAGGACTGGAAGATGACCACACCGGGATTTTTGAAAAATCCTATCTTTCTTAGAGATTAAGATGATCTCTATACCATCAGGTTGACAGTGTATACTACAGGTTTAACTCACTACACTTTTGTAGCCAGGTTAAGAAACAACTTTATTCTACATGCAAACATATCCTGTGATAACTGGCCTCGGTCGAAGTCAGTCGCTGTAGTCATCACAACAACCCTGATCTACCTACATTTCATGCCAACCCAGTCTCACGGCATTTCGTGTTCACCAACACGATTTTTAATCTATTGATTCGTGTTCACCATCACGATTTGCCCCTTTTTTTCGTGTTGCACAGCACGATTTTAAAAGCAATGTATTTCTACTGCCTGCAGCACGTCTTTTACTCCGGTCGGGTCGAGGAAGACCGGAAGCTGTGTGGTTCATAAAAACATGTTCTTACTCAATATCAAGCCACAGTTATTGCTTTTATTTGAAATCGTATAATTTCGGACTTTTGTTCCAGTCTGTGAGGAAAATAGACGGGGCTCAGAGCCTCAGGATACTGAAATCTGTATTTTTAAATATTTTTTTTCCTTCTAATTTGTTATTCTTTTCAAAATAACACACTGTTATTTACTCACCAATAACACTCAATTATCCTTGCTTTTATTAATTGGTTTAATTCCATAATCTCGGGCTTTTTTGGCGTCCGTCAGGAACTGAATTTCAAAATAAAAATAACCGGAAACAGACGTAGGCATTTCGAGCGATTACCCAAGATCCTCAGCTATGGTTTTAAGCTCGCTTATTGGATGTTTTAGCCGCAATGCATGCTGGGATTTGGTGTTTATATGACATGAAATCCGGAAAACATTTTAAAAGAATAAAATAATACTTAATTCCGAGTGTTCTTGCTTTTCTCTTTGAAAGTCATCACATAACGGCATTGTAATACACGGTTCGGCTGCATTACATATTACAGGTCTGCCGTAGTTCTTTATTTAGAGAGCCCTGATGAGAAGACCTTTGGAAAAACTGAGAAAATGCCGCCGAAACTGAATACTTGACGTGGATCATAAATATATCAACAATTAAACAACATCTTCAATTTATCTTCACACAATACGTCCCCTTGCAGTATCAACACTAATTCGGCTGACTTTTACATTTGATCTAATTCATAGATAGGTTATATTTACACCATAACGGTGCACAGCTGATAGAAAAGGACTGTAGTTTTTAAAGATATTACTGATTTTCTTTGAATGTAAGAATGTAAATACTGAGTCTCAAATAGTATAGCAATATGCTGTAAAATGATGTGAAAGCATGAATAAAACGTGTCCTACACTAATAATACAAAGTTATTATGGCTGTGTGTACCTTGTGTGCACCGCCTAGTGGTTAAAGCACGTTATTGAATTATTGTGTTTATGTGTTATAATATAACACATCAAAACAATAATGTACTCTTAATATTTGTTTCATCAAATATTATTTGAATATTTGAATACTAATATGAAGAGTACATACTTTCATAGGGGGAAAGTATAAATATAGAAATATAGAATATAAAAAATCAAGAAGATACTATAAGTGATCTGTACAATAAAACAGTTTAGTGCAGGATGTACAAAGATATTAATAGGAGGAGGTGCAAAACAGAAAACACGAATTAACCTTTATTTAAACATTAAATAACAGATTAAGGTCTTCTTTTAAATAAGAAAAACACTTTGGGGGTATCTATCTACAGATAAATATTAAGCCTGACAAAGTACTTAACGTCTAATATATTGCTTTCCTGCAAATGTTAACTATGTTGAAGCACTTATTTTAACTGATATTATACACATGAATTATACTCTTATGTATGTAGATAGAATAATAAATGTGCAGAATATGACAGTTTAATGGTGGAGGTACACACATATTGATAGATGTCTTGTAATGCACTGTTGAGGAACCTGTGACCCAAGTTTTTCATTCATTGCATAACTACACCGTAGTTGTGTATGATATGTCAATGAAACCTTTGAAAATCTTGAAAGGGATGTGCAAAATAGCCATAATATACAGTATTTAATTAACTATTAGTAGAGAATAACGAGTAATGAATATACTTTATTTACTCGTTTCCATTCATGTCAATTGCAGATACATGTTTAGTCTTCTCAAGCACCAACTATCAAATATCTCTCCTGATTGTTGGCACTTGAAAATCACCTTACCTGAATTTTACTCAGGTGTAACTAAAGTCTGATTTAAGGGTTGTTTATATTTCACATCATTAATCAGAATCTGCAAAGTAACTCAAATAAATGCAGTGGAGTAAAAATACCAGGTTAACCTCTGAATTGTAGTGGAGTAGAATTACAAAGTAGCAATGAGCTGTCATGTGGGTATATATGCTATATATTAATGCTGCGCATTATGGACACAAGCGATTTTCACCCATTTATTAATTATATGTTTTACATTTGATAACACCAATGTGTTTAATACTGGCAACTTCTAATTGTGGGAAAAACGAAAACATTCAGTAGAGACGTCCCATAGAACATTTTGCGAAACACAATAGTGTAGTGTGTAGTTCTGGGGGGGCGTTCGCTTCCGGATTATATTATTTTTTATTTTATCAATTTTTCTGGGTTCTTTTTCTTTTTGCAATTCAGTTCCTGACGAACGCCAAAAAAGCCCGAGATTATGGAATTAAACCAATAAATAAAAGCAAGGATAATTGCGTGTTATTGGTGAGTAAATAACAGTGTGTTATTTTGAAAAGAAGAACGAATTAGAAGGAAAAAAATATTTAAAAATACAGATTTCCGTATCCTGAGGCTCTGAGCCCCATTTATTTTCCTCACAGACGGCAACAAAAGTCCGAAAGTATACGATTTAAAATAAAAGCAATAATTGTGGCTTGATATTGAGTAAGAACATGTTTTTATGAACCACACAGCTTCCGGTCTCCCACGACCCGACCGGAGAAAAAGACGTGCTCAGGCAGTAGAAATACATTGCTTTTAAAATCGTGCTGTGCAACACGAAATGCCGTGAGACTGGGTTGTTCATGCATATGGATGGGATTGTTTCCTGTCGCATGAACGCCACCTGTGATTTCTTCTCATAGATTAAACATCAGCCTTGAACCGAGACAGGGAGAAATGAGATGCTCCCTCTGTCAGGGTGCATGATGGGCAGCTGTGGTGGAAGTGTGTTGTAACTACAGAGATACATTTTCATAAATTAATGAGGAACCCCTAAGGTGTTTACATCATAGACATGTACTGAGATGGGAGGTGGTACTTGAAACTAGGGTGTAGCTGAAATCAACTTGTATTAAAAATTCGAATTGCTCAGCGTTGTCTGATGGGGAATTGTTTTTGATTGATCATATATTGGAGCTCAGTAGTGAAGCACTAAACTGACGTTATGCTTCCAGGTTGAATTTTCTTTTAAATAATAAAGCTGGTATTCTGTATATTTATTCTTTTCAACAATCCCAGCAATATATTGATCATTTCAAACGATTACAATGTTAATACAACAAAACAAAAACAAAAATCAACTATACACAGAAGAAAAATAAAAAAGGGTAAAAAAGACGGATAAAGCATAAGAAGATGAAGGCTGGTAAATACTAATATGAGTTTGTATTTTGAGCACAGTGCATGTATGAGTTTCATTAAAGTGTTTTATTTAGGGATTGTCTACAGTCGGTGCCACATGACAATAAACTGCAGGTTTTAGTATTAATAGCAGCCAATAAAAACCCATATTAGTTCAAAATGTATTTTAGTGCCGGGCTGTGCAGAAACACATCATATACCCAGGGGTGGCGGGTGCTGTAGGCTAAGCCTTCCCAAATATTGTGTCACTGCATCCTGGTAAAATACAAATATAATGTATAATGTCTGTGTCTTTGACATTAGCACTGCTAGCCACCTATGCCCTGTACTACGAAGCCAGTGCAACATACCCTGGATATGTTTGAATAACAAACAAACTAACAACAACAACAAACTAACAAACGAGATCTCGCTAAGCGGTCCTACGACGCTGGTTATCAACTCGGTAAATCAAGCCATGGTTTCTCTCACCAGCTGAGAGCGCGTTCACGTGAAAGGGGCGGGGTTAGCTACATTTGACCAATCATAAACAGGGACAAGTGTACTGACAGCCCAGCGTCATACTTCATTAATGAAAAGTAAACTAATATTAGACAAATATTAGCTTTAAACATCCATGACCAGAGATGGGGTCATTACTAAAAAAAAGTAATATATTACATATTACATATTACTTTTTTTAAAAGTAATATATTACACTACTTCGTGACTCTACATAAAGTAAACTAGTTACTTTACTCGTTACTTTACTCGTTACTTTACTCGCAGGGCCGGGCCGCCCCTCCCTGCAGGCAGATCACGCAGACTGCTAAAGTTTCAAATGTTCTCTTTAGTTCAGTTTCCATTGTCGCATAAGACTGATCCAGATAGCTCCTGAATGTTTTCCTATCTGACCGTGGCTGTCCTCTGTCTCCTGCTATCTGTATTTTGTGCAGTCTATCCATGGGCGCGGGAAGGGGGGTGCTGAGGGCGCTGCAGCACCCCCCTGTCTGAATTATTATTTGACGGTTATTGCTGCTCCCGCTGTGCATAATCTGTGTAATATGTAGCCAATAAATTCCACATTGTTGGTAAAATAATATTTTGGCCTGCCCTGAATGTTTTTTCTGTAGTACCTGAGACTTCTACCTCAATAATATAATACATTAATCGTGGTTTACGTGAACCTCATCAAGACACTAGAGAGGACGGCAGGACTGTAATTTCCCATGTTCAGTAAATGCAACAGAGGCAAGATACCAGACCAATCAGAGAGTTGCATGGAAATAAAAGTGTGCTTGTGTCATTCAAACCCTGTGTGTGTGTGTGTGTGTGTGTGTGTGTGTGTGTGTGTGTGTGTGTGTGTGTGTGTGGTGTGTGTGTGTGTGTGTGTGTGTGTGTGTGTGTGTGTGTGGTGTGTGTGTGTGTGTGTGTATTTGTGTGCGGACATAGCGCATTTAGTGTGTGTGAGAGAGGGGGAGAGGGGGAGAGTGAGAGAGGGACCGGTGCCAGCAACAGGGACCGTGTTGTTAGCATCTGGTTAGCTAGCTGCACTAACGGACATACAGAGCTGTTGGTTCCACAACAAGCTGGAGGAGAGCTCTCCTCTCAGACTGAGAGGCTCAGGTGAGCTAAAGGACTTTCGGAGGGTTTAGATAGTTAACTTTAGTTATCTCAGTGGGTCTCAAACGGTTTGGTCACAAATTATTCAAAAGATTATCTCCGCGGCACACCTTCATATGATCACTATCGTTATAAAACAAATAAGAGAATAAATGAAAAACAGTTATGAAATACTATATGGCAGTAAAACAAGAATACAGTTTGAAAGGGGAGTGATTTGTAAAATATCCATAAAGAAAAAGAACATCTGTTTACAGTTGTGTTTCATCTGGGTGTTGAGAGATGTATCCATAGATCTCTTAATGTTGCTCTCAAAGTGCACCAGATTGATGCTTTCAACTTCAATGTTTAAAAACAATCTTCCCGGGGGTAGCATCCCCCGGACCCCCCTAGAGGAGGTGAGGTCCGCTCCCCATTCGTAAAAAAATAGCACTTTACCCCTGCCTATATGCCATGAGCTGATTATCGAGCCTTCATTGTAACAGTCGCGGGTGTACTGTGTGTTTGCGTGTGGGGAGTGCTTTTGTGCGTGCTCTATAGTGCCCGTAATAGTGTTCACTGGAGTCCAGCACCGCAGCACCCCCACTCAAAATACCTTCCCGCGCCTCTGAGTCTATCTCTGCTCACGCTGTTGCGCCGGCATGTTCTCCTGCGTGTTGGCCATGTATTGCACTGGAACCAGACACCGCAAAGACTGCAGCCGAGCACGTACGAACTGCGCATGCGTGAGTGGCAATAACTCTCCTTACCAGCAGGCGGCGGTTGTGTGTATTCGTTATTCAAAACAGGCAACAACCGGAAAACAGAGAAGAAGAACAGACTACGTGATATAAACAAACAACAAATAGCTGTGCGTTAGCTTCACCTTAGCATGTGTTCTTTGCAGGTGTTTGTTGAGGTTTGATTATGACTGATTTTAATAAGTAACGAAGTAACGCGTGTCGGGGCAATGCTAGTAACTGTAGTGTGATTACTGAATTATAAAAGTAGCGCGTTACACTACTCTGTTACCAGTGTTGGGCAAGTTACTTCCAAAATGTAATATATTACATATTACTTATTACTCTCTTTTGAAAGTAATAAGTTACATTACAAAATTACTGTCTCTGGAATGTAATGAGTTACACTACTTTAGTTTTCTAGTTACTTTCACCAAAATAACCGCAAAAGAATGGCTAGGTATTTTAAATGCTAACATGTAGTTTAGTGCAGCTCATTATACATCCAGTGAAGGGCAATGTGGTACAGCAGCATAATCACTGTGTAGGCCCTTAAGGCGACTAACAACTTGTATTACACGGCTTAGTTGAATACTGGATTCTGATTGTAACTTCTTAACATGTAACACGTTGTTAATACAGCAGTACAGACCACTGTCAAGGACTATGATGAAGGTTGCTAAGGAGGATCCAGAAAGAGAAAGAAAAAGAGGTTAAAAGACGGAGCGCTGGACGTCAGATAAATCACCAGAAGAAGGCAGACAGGAAGTAAACACTAACAGGACACGGAATGGGTCTCTGTAGTGTGTTCAGTATGTGGCCGTGTGCAGGCCCGCCTCCAGAACAACATGACTCAGGGTGCCTCTGAGGTTACAGGGGGCGCAGCAATAGTGGCCGGCAACAGCAATGAGAAATAGCATTGATGGTCCCCAATGGACAGATTATGGCCTTTGTTATGTTTTGAAACCAAGCAAGTGAGAACATCTCAAGTGAGTTAAAAGTGCAATCCTGAAATATCTCATACACTCCAAAGTGGACTGTGGCAAGGAAAAGCACAAGAGCTTCAAAGCTACTGATAAAACAAATGAGAACATATTGTAAATCAAGGCAAATATTATTTGAACCAGCTCATGGTTTGAAATGGCAAACACTGAAAAGCAAAAGTATTATTAAAACCATGTACTAATCATCACTTTGGTCCCATCATATACTCTGGGAAGATAATATGTACTGTGCTTAAACACTATCACATCATCATCATGTGAGGTTGAATTTGTGACCTGGAGATCATTTCAGCTGCAACATCAGCTCGTTGATAAGCTTGGGATATGAGATCTTTGTGTAGCCATTCGTGGTGAAGGCATCTGTGCTATTGTGTGCATTATGTTTGACCAACGTTTCTACAGGCATGGCAGAATATGGCCCTATTTTCACATATTCTAACCCTTGTCTATTTGTATACCACGAGCTGCAAAATGACCACCTAACCCCACTGTGCAGGCGGGTACTTGTTTAGATATACCTGGGCAGGCTCTGTGTTGCCGTGGTATCCTGGCTGGCACCTGCGGGCCGCAGAGGGGCGGCGGTGTTTCAGGCGATGAAGAGTGCTGCTCCGGAGGCGAGGGCGGTGAGTCAGACGGGAGTAAGCTATTGTCCACAACGGAGGGTAACGTGATGTCCCCATCCGACCCGTTGCTGCGGTCTGCAGTAGATGCAGTGTTGCTGGCGTTTAGTGATGGTTGCTTTAACCATGTTCGTATAAATGATTATCCACAGATGTGTGTCATTTAAACTCCGCACACTGAGTTGATCTCTTTTCTATAGACGCCGGAGGCCGGGCAGCGCCAGGTAAAAAAAGTTATTTAGCCTTGCCAAACCTGAGCCTCACGCGCCGCCTATGCATAATATATACCTATTTATTATGAGTGCAAACATAATGTAATAACTGTGATACATGTGTGTCCACTTTGCTGGCAGTTATAGTGTGCCTGAATGAAATCATCTCAGGTTTCATTAAAGTAGGCTACATTTTAAATCAAATGCTCTGAAGACTAAAGGATTGTTCTTTAGTCTCTCCATGTGAGATTAAAGAAAAACATATCTCAATGATCTGCTGTTTGCATTCTCTGCATTTATTTAATGTCTTTCAAAAACTGAATTTAAATACGAAACAGATTACTACCTACATACTGATATTTGATCCTTTCTGTACACACAGACACAACCTGCTTTGTGACAATCCTCATACTGATTTAGTTTACCAAGTTAAGTAGGAAATATTTTTAAGCAGTTAACATTTGGTTATAGTTTTCTTTCTCAAGGAAATCATAGTGTTTTTCTCATGTGAATATCTACATTAAAATTGATCATTTCATTTACACCCATCCATTATATGAGAGGTAAATATAGAGGTATTATAGAAGGAATAGACTTATTGTTGGCCTGAAGCTGATTTATGGAGTAGTCTCGCCACCTGCTGGTCCTATGAATGTATTGTTAGTCTGATTTCAATGTTGCTCCTGGATTTGTGACAAGCTAATATTTAATTCATCAGATCATTTCCTGGTCAGGCCATAGTGTTTAGCTGTAGATGAGGAAGTCCTGGTGCTCCATAAAGGTTGAATAAGTGCTATGTTGCAAATCGATCAAAAATATTCAAAATAAGATTCATGGAACTTTTTTTTGGAAATGTGGTTTTCAGGCAGTTGCTCCATTTTTGTAATGAAAAAGAAAATAAGAAATTGAATAGGAATACTTATACAAACATAAGAAGTAAGCAAGAATTAAAGTTAAAACAAATATGTATACAAACATAAGAATGTAAAAAAATCCTTTTGATTAATAGTATAAGGAAAAAAAAATCAAGATATTAATATAGTGGAAGGATTAAAAACAATTTGTAAATAGGTTTTAAGAAAATCTTATGCATTCATAAGTGTATAATTGTACTATCAGTAGTATTTTTTTACTGACTTTTTGATCGATCAATACTAGACTATTTTAAGATTGTATTACCTAAAAAAGTCAATACACTTGTTGACGATCACTATATCCTCATGCAAGAAATCAATCAAGACATTTCAAATTCAGGAAAGTGACCCTCAGACAGGCGTAGGTGAACAGAACATGGTGTGTCTACTTTTAAATTGTTTTACACACAGCTGGATTAAAAGATAAGCAAACCAGCACACCGCCCTGCAGCCTCAGACACCCAGGGGCCCATAAAGCACCAGGGGCCTGTACTACGAACCTGGTTCAACCTAACCTGGATATGTTTGAGTTAGCCGGTTGGCCTAATCCAAAACATACGCGCTCTCGCTAAACTGTACTACGACGCGGGTTATCAAGTGGATCGCTCAAGCCAGCCGTGTCCTATCTAGTTAGGTGCGCGTTCACATGAGAGGGGTGGTATCTGGAGCATTCGACCAATCACAAACATGGAGAAGCGCACTGACAGCGCAGCGTCATACTTCCGGAATGAAAAGTCAACTATAATATTAGACATATGAAGAAGTTAAACTTTAAACATCCATGACTTAAACACTTGATCAGGATCAAAGCCACAGAGCTGCACCTGCAAGGTGAATACAGCTGGTAACAGAACAAGTGTTTGAATGCGTACATTAACAGGTTTCATGATATCACTGCCCGTCTAAAACACGATCTGACTTTAATTACATTTGTCTCGAGTGTTTCGTCAACTTAATGTGTTGCTTAAAATAATACTTCTGCATACAGTAGGCCGTGCAGCACTGTGAGTGTTGCACGGCCAGATATGATACATTATGAAGTGATATGCCGCGGACTGTACTTAATGTACTCTGATCCGGTTACTTATGTTGTGGCAGATATTTAAAGAGCCTGTGACACGGTTTTCCCCCATCATCCAAACCCATCAATTTGAGTACATATTGTCCCCTTGAAAACCGTTACTGAACTGATTTTGGATATTTGTACTTTGATAACCATTAATCTGCCTTCAATGTCGACCATGTTCTGGATCTTCTCTGGATTCTTCAAGTCCCGCCAAATGATGGGTGACGTCATTGCGGGCACAGTGCTCCAGCTGCACCGTCCAGGATCCCAGCATCTGCATGTAAACCTTTATATATATACAGTCAGATGTAAACGCACGACGGCGCACACAACAGCAAGCTCAGACAGCGATGACAGGTCAATGTTGAACGTGTCTGAGAGCTCGTATGAGGCTGAAGGATCGGTTTATGTTGTATCTGTTAGAAGTTTAGGAATGAGGTGCGTCAATATGGGCGATCATACGGTCATGTAGCCAGTGGTGGAATGGGACTACAAATCATCCCGGGACTCTCGACCGGCCCACTTCGGTACCGCTAGTAAGCTGTCAACGGGGGGAGTGGGGATGTCAGGGGGGTGCTGTTGATAGTAAATGTAAATATGTAAATATTTGTGTCACTGCATCCTGGTAAAATACAAATATAATGTATAATGTCTGTGTCTTTGACATTAGCGCTGCTAGCCACCTGTGCCCTGTACTGCGAAGCCAGTTCAACAGACCCTGGATATGTTTGAGTAACAAACAAACTAACAAACGAGATCTCGCTAAGCGGTCCTACGACGCTGGTTATCAACTCGGTAAATCAAGCCAGGGTTTCTCTCTCCAGCTGAGAGCGCGTTCACGTCTAAGACACGCGTGGATCTGACTTTAATTACATTTGTCTCGAGTGTTTCGTCAACATAATGTGTTAAATAATACTTCTGCATACAGTCTGTGACACTGTGAGTGTTGCACGACCAGATGAGGCTGGAGAAGCTGACTCAGATAAGGAGATATATGATATATTATGATATTATATGATCGATGATCTGATTGATGATGTAATATGGATGATAAGTGTGACACGTCGGCGTCTTCTCTGCATACGGCAGTTTAAACTGTATTTCCTTTATCCTGTAATATGACTTGAGAGATTTAAACTCCGCACACTGAGTTCATCTCTTTTCTATAGACGCCGGAGGCGGGCAGCGTCAGGTAAAATAAGTTATTTAGCCTTCTCAAACCTGAGCCTCACGCGCCGCCTATGGGGGATGTGCTGGTGACTTATCCGACCGGCCCACTTCGGTACCGGCCCATCGGGATTCGTCCCGATGGCCAGTCCGCCACTGCACCCAGCCCACGTAAACTGTCAACGGGGGGAGCCTCGCTGCGGGGAAACGGTGGACCTAGTGTCCCGATCGGAGTGGGAATAAGAATAATAATAATCCGTGCATTTTATCCATTAATTTCCCCAACATTGTGGTAAAAAAAACACGTTTAATCCATGTTGTTGGTGTATTACAACTACAAAAAGCATCGGTTTGTTTTCTCATCAGGAAATGCAGACCGGCTCAAACAAACGATTTTTAATCATCATCCTCAGATCATTTAATGTATCATATGTTCGCCGAATTGACATGAAAGCACTAATAAATGTAGTTTCATCCACTTGAGTTTACAACCACAAAAATAATCGATTTGTTTTTATATCACATCCGACGGGAGGAAATTCAGCAGCTCTCACTCCCGATTTTTAATCCTAATGTAATCATCATCTTCACCATGATCATGTATGTTTATGTCGCCGAATTGACATGAAAGCACTGACAAATATGAATATACTGTAGTTAACTTCATTAGAACGTTATTAACGTGCCTAATCTCAGTAATTCACCATTTCTACGCATGACGACACACTTTGTCCGTGTTTGGCTCTCGAAGCGTTCCCGCATTGACGTCACTTCCGGCTTCCCCCAAAACTTCAAAATGAGTCGAAGGAATTTCCCCGCGATGTTCGAAATTATTGATATTTAACGGAACGGTATCGCTTTTTCTTTTTTAAACTGACGGTTCGAGATGACTAGTAGCCCAATATTTCATTGCACAACAGTTGTTGGGATGGTGTCACAGGCTCTTTAAACACTTGATCAGGATCAAAGCCTCAGAGCTGCACCTGCAAGGTGAATACAGCTGGTAAAAGAACAAGTGTTTGCATGCGTACATTAACAGGTTTATGATATCACTGCCCCGTCTAAGACACGATCTGACTTTAATTACATTTGTCTCGAGTGTTTCCTCAACTTAATGTATTGCTTAAAATAATACTTCTGCATACAGTCTGTGACGCTGTGAGTGCTGCACGGCCAGATACGACTCAGCTGACTCAGATCAGGAGATATGTGATACATTATGAAGTGATATGCCGCGGACTGTACTTAATGTACTCTGATCCGGTTACTGGTGTTGTGGCCGATATTTAAGTAAGCTTTCTTAACGCTAATGTTATAATAGTCAGACTGCTCTGAAGATGGAGGTGATATTCTATTAATGTTCACGTTCACACAGTCGCTGATTTTTGCCGGCCGTCTTTCCTGCAACGGCAGCTTTTCTGTATTTCCTTTCTCCTAGTGGTGTAGTGGGGATTTTTTTCCGGGGGGGACGCTATTTTAAATTAGGTCATCCCAAACAATGCCAAACAAGTGCGCACGCGCGCAGTGCACTCACAAAACGGGCAGACAGTGTGTTGATTAGATAGATACACACTCCTACCACAAGGTGTCGCCACATAGTTGTGACCTATGTTTAAATCCACATGTACGGTAAGGGACCCGAACAAGACCTCTTGATTAAACTTGGCTAACACTTTAGCACGGAGCACGAGTCAGTTCATTAATAGACTAACAAACAAAACATGGTACCAGGAGTAAATTATGAAGTAAAATAAAAACGCATGTAAGTGAGGAGTTGTGACAAGCGACATGGATTCATTAAAGCCACCGCAGACGCTAAAACTTTCGGGAAATGTCGACAGCAACTGACGGACCTTCAAGCAGCAGTTCGAGCTTTACATCACGGCCATGGGACTGGAAACTAAGCCGGATGCTAGGAAGGTAGCGCTACTGCTAACTATAGCAGGCTCAAAGGCGATAGAAGTGTACAATACTTTTGTGTATGAAGAGCAGGCTGATAAAGACAAACTGGATACAGTGCTCCATACATTTGATGCCCACTGCTCTCCCAGAAAGAACGAAACATACGAGAGATATGTATTCCGTTCACGTGTGCAGCAGCATGAGCCTTTTGATAGCTTTCTGACTGACCTGAAGCTAAAAGCACAGTCATGCAACTTTGCTACGCTGAGGGACTCCATGATACGGGACCAGATCGTTTTTGGCGTGGAGGATAAAAAGGTCAGAGAAAGGCTGCTAAGGGAAACGGAGCTGACTTGTGAAGCAGCTATACAAATCTGCCATGCAAGCGAGCTGTCCCAAATGCACGTCAGGACTTTCAGCGAGATGGCGGGCGCGGCTAACGTGAGTGATGGCGCAGCAGTTGGTGCGGTCTCCAGCCAAGGCAAATGGCGCGCACAGACGCGGCCAACACAGCGGTCGGAAGAGGGGACATTCAGCTGTAAGCGCTGCGGCTCGAAGCACAAACCACGAAAAATGCGCTTTTGGTAAGCAATGCTCTAATTGCCAGGGCCAGAACCATTTTGCTAAGCAGTGCTTCTCAAAAGGAAATGAGAGGACGAAAGGAAAGTCTGTAAACATAGTGGAAGACGATGATTTAAGTGAGGCATTTTTTGTTGGCATGGTGAACTGTGAAACTGAACAAAAAGAGGTTAATGCAATCAGAGAAGACAAATGGATAGCTCCACTGATGATTAACGGGACAATAATAACTATGAAACTGGATACTGGTGCAAAAGCAAACCTGATGAGCCTGTCTGACATCAAGGCAATGAAAGATAAGCCACACATTAAAAAAAGAACACAGGGCACTAAAAGATTATAATGGAAAGAAAATCAACAGTTTGGGTGTGTGCATATTAAAGGTAACCTCAAAAGGTAAAGTGCACCACCTACTTTTCTCTGTTGTCGCTGATGGACTTGATTCACTGCTGAGTGATAAAGCATGTGAAGATTTGGAACTTGTCAAGAGAGTGTATTGCATCAACACAACTGTGAGTACACCAAATGACTCAATTGATGGTATCGTACAGAGTTATGCAAATGTGTTTAAGGTAGGGATGCACGATATTGGTTTTTTGAAACCGATACCGATAACTTCCTGCTTCTCAAGACCGATACCGATACCGATAACCGATAATAAAAATTAAAATTACGCCACTAATTATTTTAATGCGATTAACGCATGTGTATTTTTTTTTCCTCGGCCGCCCCGTAGTTTCAGAGCATACCGTCTACAAGCTGATGCTGACAGCCCCGCTCCTGCCGCCCGCTTGTGGCAGACCACACTTCCACGCTCACCGGCAGGCACCGACTGGCCATCGGGAGGACCGGGAGGGTGCGTGTGGTCCGAGCGAGCAAGAGAGAGACCTTACGTGCATTGTTGTTGTTAGCATCTGGTGCTAGCTAGCTGCGCTAACGGATATAAGGAGCTGTTTAAATGAAAACAGAGGAGCGCTCTATCCACACAACTGCGCCGAGCACTTGACTTGATGCAGGAAGCAGATAGCGGGACATTGTAGGAGAAGTCAGCACACTCAGCAACATGATTGCAGCGTCCAGGCAGCTCCGGTTCGAGCATATGCCTTGAGTTAAACATAGCTCCAACGCGCGCGCGCAGACACACACACACACACTGTATTGTATTATTGTCTTCGTACGCTTTTAACACACCATCGTAGCGATGGCGATGTTTCAGGTGACTGATCAGGTTGGAAGTATTAGGGAGCGCTGGATTTGTGAAGAACTCCCCTCTTCCTAAACCACTAACAACACAGTACTGGCAAAACGGGAGGAGCCGAGTGAAAAACAAGCGCCCCTCATCCCAATCCACCCACACCGCAGGATTACCCAAAAAATATATTGTATATTATCGGGGCTATTAATACTGTTATCGGTTTATCGGGATGACGTCATAATTCCTAATACCGGGCCGATAATTATCGGGCCGATAATTATCGTGCATCCCTAGTTTAAGGGTTTTGGTGTGTTGCCCTTCACATACAAAATCCAGCTCAAAGAAAATGCACAGCCAGTTGTGCATGCTGCAAGAAGAGTTCCAGCGCCACTCCAAGATCGCTTAAAGAAAGAGCTCGACAGAATGACAATGCTCGGAGTGATACAAAAAGTTGAGGAGCCAACAGACTGGGTTAACTCGATGGTCTGTGTAAAGAAGAAAAGTGGTGATTTAAGAGTGTGTATGGACCCAAAAGATCTTAATGAAAACATCAAGCGTGAACATTATCAGATACCCAAGCGTGAGGAAATCACAAGTGAAATGGCAGGTGCCAGCTTCTTCACAAAGCTTGATGCGTCTGAAGGCTTTTGGCAGCTGAAACTGGATGAAAGCAGCACCAAATATTGCACCTTTAATACACCATTCGGCAGATATTGCTTCCTCAGACTGCCCTTTGGGATCATCTCAGCATCCGAAATATTTCACAGAGCGATGGAGCACATCATTGAGGGGCTGAACGGTGTTAGAGGATATGTTGATGACATCATTGTGTGGGGCTCTACACTACAAGAACACAATGAGAGGCTGAAAAAGGTGCTGGAGCGCATACACAAGTATGGACTCGAGCTTAACAAGAGCAAATGCGAGTTTGGAGTTCAAGAAGTTGTCTTTCTCGGAGACAAGCTCTCTGCACAAGGTGTACAAGCTGACCAAGAAAAGATCAGAGCCATACAGGATATGCCAAGGCCCACAGACAAGACAGGTGTACTTCGCATTATGGGGATGGTCAACTTCATAGGTACATTTATTCCAAACCTATCTGCAAAGACATCTTGCATCCGTGAGCTCCTGCACAAAGAACATGAGTTTAAATGGACAGTCAAACATGAGCAAGAGTGGAAAACACTCAGACAGACACTCACAACTGCACCTGTATTGACATTCTTTGACCCAACAAAGAAGATTAAAGTTTCAACGGATGCTTCAAAGGATGGAATAGGCGCAGTGCTCCTACGAGTTGAAGGCGAGCATTGGAAACCAGTGGCCTATGCATCCAGGTCAATGACACAGACTGAGTGCAGATATGCTCAAATAGAAAAAGAATGTCTGGGACTGGTTTATGGCTTGGAGAAGTTCCACAGCTACGTTTATGGCCGACCTTCATTCACAGTAGAGACAGATCATCGTCCACTTGTATACATCATTAAAAAGAATTTAAGTGAAATGACACCAAGGATACAGCGTCTCATGATGAAGATGCAGAGATATGACTTTGAGCTGATCTACACACCTGAAAAGCACCTGATACTTGCTGACGCTCTCTCACGAGCACCTACAATGGATTATGTGAGTACAACTGAAGAGGATGTGAAAAGTCATGTGAACATGGTGTCTGCTGCGCTGCCTGTATCAGACACAAAGTCCAGAGAGATAGCTGAAGAAACAGCAAAAGACACAGAGCTGCAGTGTGTCATCGCAAATATGCTAAATGGATGGCCTGTAGGTTCCTGTCCGCTCTTCTACCACATCAGAGGTGAACTGAGTGTTGTGGATGGACTATTACTGAAACAACACAGGATTGTTATTCCACGCGCATTGAGACAGGAAGTACTACAAAAAATACATGAAGGTCATCTGGGTATAGAAAAATGCAAAAGACGGGCGAGAGACAGTGTTTTCTGGCCTGGAGTAAATAAAGACATCGAGAGACTGATTGGTTCGTATGACACATGCCAGACACACAGAAACAAACCGACTAAAGAGCCCATGATGGTGACTGATGTGCCAACAGCACCATGGGATAAAGTTGGAATGGATTTGTTTAATCTCAAAGGTAAAGACTATTTAGTGGTCATTGACTATTACTCAAACTTTCCTGAAATGGCACTACTATCAAACTCATCATCAACATGTGTCATAACACATTCAAAATCAATTTTTGCAAGACATGGCATACCTAACACAGTAGTGAGTGACAACGGACCGTGTTTCAACAGCAGAGAGTGGCAAGAATTTGCAGAACAGTATGACTTTAAGCATGTGACCTCAAGTCCTCATTATCCACAGTCAAATGGGAAAGCTGAAAAGGGAGTTCCCATTCTCAAGCAACTTCTAAAGAAAGCTGATGAGAGTGGCTCAGACCCATACCTCGCTTTACTCAGCTACAGAGCCTCACCTCTGGAGTGTGGGCTGTCACCTGCTGAACTTCTGATGAATCGTAAGTTGCGCACCACACTGCCAAGCTATTCAAAGCAAAAGAGACACCCAAAGCTGCAACACCAACTACAACAACAAAAGATGAAGCAGAAAACATGGTATGACAAAACAGCTAAGCAGCTTCCATTGCTATCAAGTAATGACACAGTCAGGATTGAGGGTCCTGATGGATGGAGAACTAAAGCCACTGTTCTTCAGGAAGTAGCACCGCGATCTTTCACTGTGAGGACAGAGGAAGGACACATCTTCAGACGCAATCGTCGCAGTCTTATGAAAACAAAAGAAGCTGGTCAACAGCTCAGTGAATCCATCGTTGAGTCTGAGTTCACACCTTCACCACAGACAGACTGTGATACTAACACTCCAAGTGAACATGTGGTCAGAAGATCTACAAGGGAAATCAGAAAACCAGATAGACTGAATCTGTAGTTGAGAGACTGGTTTAATGGATGTTAAAATGGTGTAAATGTTTAGACAATTTCCAAGTTTGTGCTAGTTAGCATTCTGAGTACATTTAGACCAGATGTTTATTTGTTATGGCATGGTAGAGAAATCAAAATGTTTGGTTAAAATTGATGTTGCACTATTTGTTTATATTACCTCAAAGAAAGGGGGATGTGTTGATTAGATAGATACACACTCCTACCACAAGGTGTCGCCACATAGTTGTGACCTATGTTTAAATCCACATGTACGGTAAGGGACCCGTACAAGACCTCTTGATTAAACTTGGCTAACACTTTAGCACGGAGCACGAGTCAGTTCATTCATAGACAAACAAACAAAACGGTCAGGTCCACAGAAACTACCGGTATGCTTAGTCCTACTTTACTTACTGTACTGCAAAAAGCAGACGGCGCTGCGCTCAACAGACACACACAGACTCAAAACCATGGACACACTGGCACATACGTTACATAAACAATGTATAGGCCTAAATTGCATAAACTACAGTATTGCAACTAAGCAGACAGCGCTGCTTTTCTCTCTCTATCTCCACTTTCAAAATCTATTTAAAACTCAGAACAAACAAACAAAATTCCCAAAGTTGTCCTGAAATTAACTTATTAAATAAACAAAACGAAAAATATATATAGCCTACTAATGCAAACATTGAATCTGGACTGGAAATTATTCTGATTAGGCCTAGCCTACATTGCAAATAAGCAGACAGCGCTGCTTTTTTCACACACACACACACACACACGCCTTGCGTTTTGAAGACTGATACATCAGATATGGATGAACAAACTTTGCAGCCCAGTTTTCCCAGCTTTGCAGTCTATCCACGGGTATGTCTCTTGTTTCCTCCGTCCATACCTCTGGGAAAGCTTGAGCTAGCCAGGGGAACGTTGCTAGCGCAGCTAACGTACACGTTAGCTAGCATTATCCACGTCTTCAGGCGGCTCTTCTGATGATGTTGTAGCAGCTTCACTTGTAGCTTCGGTGCTGCTAGACTCTTTCTTCTTGTGAATTATATTCTTTTTAGAAAAGAAGTCAAGTAAAAAATGTTTGCCTGCCATTATATAGCTTTTTCTTTAGCGTTCTTGAGGGAAAGAGCTGCCGCAAAATCGGCGGGCGGTAAGCTGGCCGTGGGTGTGTCACTGACACACCCCCAGCTCGCCGCGGGGTCACGAGCGTGATGACTAATCATAATTCTTTAAGGAAATCGTTTATATTTTTTATTATAATTACTGTGAAATGTATTATGTTGTCATTATTACAACAAATACACACTTGCAACTGATAAGACTGGCAATGGTTTTATATTTATTAGACTATTACAAAAAAGATCATGCTCCAAATAAGTGGGGGTACGGCGTACCCCCGCGTCCAACGCCCACTACACCACTGCTTTCTTCTGTAATATGACTTGATCGCTTTCAACTCCGCACACTGAGCTCTAATTGGTCAGCAGGCAGTGCTTTCACTGAGTTGAGCTCTTAGCCTGCAACCAAACCTGGTCCCGACAAGGTTAGCCACTAAGCATAAGTTACCATGGAGATCTAGCCTGCTAAAAAGAGAACCAGCTTCGTAGGACCGGAAAGCCGGAGTTTCCCCTGAATTTAGCCGCTAAGCGAAAATCCTGCTTTGTAGTATAGTCCCCAGGTTTGTGTCAGTTGTTGTTTGGAAACTTGACTAATTGGATAAATGTACACTGCAACATCATCTTTGTCCTGCATATCACGTTATTTCCTTGTCTAACAAAATCATATTAAAAAACATTCCGATTATACTCTTTGCAAGTCCATTTACAATCTAAATGTGTTCATATATTTTTTTAAATACGCAGAGCTTAATGTCTTGTTTTTATTGTATTTGTGTACGGTGTGTCAGGACATCGACACAAACTGATGAACCCAAATGCACGACCCAGAGACAAAGTCTTGAATATAAAAAAAAAGTATATTTATTTATACAGTTCAGGTAATCCCTCTTCACAGAGTAGGTGATGGAAATTAAAGGCGCTCACAAAGAGGACTTAATAAAACCTCAAGCCTAACAAAATAAACAAACATAACAAAACCAACCTGATCTCACCAGAATGCGTGACTCCACCACGACTCCTTAACACCACAATGCGTGGTGGAGTCACGAACTTTGCTACATTTGCGTGTCTGCACCACGCAAACAACCCCAATGTAAAGTGAATGAGGCTCCTTTGTCGTGGTGCACACACACATTTCTACAACGTCCTGCAGTGAGCTTTTATTCTATACAACATTTTTAAAATCGACTTTATAGCTTGTAGTAACTCACGGGAGGCTTCTTTTATTTTATTTGTATTCATAATCATTTTTATTTTTCGTCAGAATGTATTATGGTGTGCATTAGTTACGGATTTTTGTTCTCAAAAAACAGTGCATTGTGGGTAATGCAACTGTGATTTTTATTAAATTAGTTAGTTTTTAAGGAAGGCCAGAGCTTCAGCTGTGTCCAATAGATTGTTCCCTTTAGTTAACGTTTTTTAAAAGAACATTATATTCCTATTTGATCCTGTCCCCTTTATTGTATTACGGAGAGCAATGTGAGCGTCCATTCCCATTGGATAACGGAGGATTTTACACCCGGAAGTAAGTATTCTCTTTACTGTCGATTGATTTTACAGTGATCTCTGCATTACTCATCAACTCAAAAACACCAGATTATACTTGTTAATTACACAACATTGGTTGGTTTAAATTGTGTACAATGCTTTTGTAATTTTCCCCTTCGATTCGGAGAAACAAATATGTGTTCAGTTTAGGATGGCCGAAGACACTACACTACCCAGAATCCTCAGCTATCGTTTGGGACTACACCATGTGCTTTGCTTGACAAACCCCGTGATTTGTCCTCAAGCTCTGTGATTGGATGTTGGAGTGGCAGTGCGCAAAGCTTACGCTGAGCGACAAACAGCATTTTGAAATGGAATGAAACCCATCAACGGCACACACGCTCCGTTGACTGTCCAGCTGCAGGTGGAGAGGATGGGTGGGGTTATCCATCATGGACAACAGCCTGTTCAGTGTCCTCCTCTCCACCACAGCTTCAAAGGGGTCCAGCTTGATGCCGATGACAGACCCAACTTTCCGGATCACTTTATTGATCCTGCTGGTGTCACCGGCTCTGATGCTGCCCCCCCCCCAGCAGACCGCAGCAAAGAAGAGTGCACTGGCCACAACAGACTAGAATATCTCCAGCATCTTGCTGCACACGTGGAAGGATCTCAGCTTCCTCAGAAAATAGAGAATAGTGTACAAGAAGGGGATGAGCAATCCCCTTCTTGTACACAGCGTCAGCGTTGATCCTCCAGTTCAGCCCATAAGTGCACTCCCAGGTACTGTAGTCCTCCACAACAGCCACATCCTCTCCTAGAATGCGGCTGTTGTGCCAGACGGCAGCAGACAGAACAGTTTGTGGCTGGGGTGATGGGGTCTTTTATAATCCTGAGGGCTTTCTTTAAGGTTAACCAGGTATTTTTACTCCACTACATTTATTTTAGTTACTTTACAGATTCTGATTAATGATGTGAAATATAAACAACCCTTAAATCAGACTTTAGTTACACCTGAGTAAAATTCAGGGAAGGTGATTGTCAAGTGCCAACAATCAGGAGAGATATTTGATTGGTGGACTGGCTTATCTAAAGCCAGTTGAGTAGCACTTGAAATGCTTTGGCTCTATGAAACCTGATGTACTTTATGATTCTGTTTTCTTCAAGCTTGTATTTTTTTGGTCGAACGCACTTATTGTAAGTCGCTTTGGATAAAAGCGTCAGCTAAATGCAATGTAATGTAATGTAATGATTGTTGGTGCTTGAGAAGACTAAATATTTATCTGCAGATCCCTATAAAGTATATACATTACTCGTTATTCTCTACAAATATTTAATTAAAAACTGTATATAATTGCTATTTTGGACATCCCTTTTCAAGATTTCAATATTACTCTAAACGTGTAATAACGTGCTTTAACCAGTAGGTGGTTTGGGTTAAAAAGCTCTCAAGTTTAAAGTGTTAACAAAATAAAATATACTGCTGTTTCTGGTTTAGTTTACGACCGATATATTCTGTTATTGTTTTGATATTTGTAACAAAAAAGCGATGGAAAAACCCCACAGCAACACAGAAAAGATGGTCTTAACATGAACCAGCGGTCTAGTAGTTAATAAAAAACAATAATATCAAAACAAATTATTACTACTAACTTTATTGTGAAATTAAAACAGAACGGTAAAAGAATAGTTTCCGGTCTATTTTGAGGCCAGATCTCTGTAGATAAATAAAGAACTACGACAGATGTGTAATATTTAATGCAGCCAAACCATTTATTACAATGCATTCATGTGATGACTTTCAAAGAGTAAAGCAAGCACTGCTGAATAAAGTATGATTTTCTTTTACGAAACGTTTTTTTTCATATGGAATGCAGTTGGAGGTCAACCAATCACAGTGCTTGAGGCAACGCTGAACAATAGCTGAGGATTCTGGGTAGTGTAGTGTCTTCGGCCATCCTAAACTGAACAAATATTTGTTTCTCCGAATCGAAGGGGAAAATTACAAAAGCATTGTACACAATTTAAACCAATCAATGTTGTGTAATTAACAAGTATAATCTGGTGTTTTTGAGTTGATGAGTAATGCAGAGATCACTGTAAAATCAATCGACAGTAAAGAGTATACTTACTTCCGGGTGTAAAATCCTGCATTATCCAATGGGAATGGACGCTCACATTGCTCTCCGTAATACAATAAAGGGGACAGGATCAAATCGGAATATAACGTTCTTTTAAAAAACGTTAACTAAAGGGATCAATCTATTGGACACAGCTGAAGCTCTGGCCTTCCTTAAAAACTAACTAATGTAATACAAATCACAGTTGTATTACCCACAATGCACTGTTTTTTGAGAACAACAATTCGTAACTAATGCACCACCATAATACATTCTGACGAAAAATAAAAATGATTATGAATACAAATAAAATAAAAGAAGCCTCCCGTGAGCTAGCTAAAAAGCTATAAAGTAGATTTTAAAAACGTTGTATAGAATAAAAGCTCACTGCGGGACGTGGTAGAAATGCGTGTGTGCACCACGACAAAGGAGCCTCATTCACTTTACATTGGGGTTGTTTGCGTGGTGCAGACACGTAAATGTAACAAAGTTCGTGAGTCCACCACGCAATGCGGTGTTAAGGAGTCGTGGTGGAGTCACGCATTCTGGTGAGATCAGGTTGAACAAAACCTGACATGAGAGAAAAGCGATCCTTTCTGAGTTGAGGCTTGGCACGACCATTCGGGAAAACAAACAAGACGAACTGACACAGGACAGGGGAGAGACAGGACTATTTAAACATGATGTGAGTGGGAACAGGTGGAAACAATCAGGGGCGGGGCAGACACTGATGACGGCGGGAAAACACACAGGGGGAGGAAGAAACAGGGCCTGCAATGAAAGACAAGAGGTAAGTACAAATAAAACAGGAAATGACAGACAAATACATAACCAACACATTTGACGAGAAACAGCACAGTGTTTACTTATTCATGCATTTTACTTGCACTTTTTTATGTTATTTAAATGTCTTCTTTCACCTTTTTTTAATTTATTTTGTCATGTATGCCTTAGGTTTATTGTATGTTGCATTGTTGAAGGAGCATGGGACTTCACATTTTCATTACCAAAAATATGGTGAAGCTATTGTGGATCTGTGAATCTTGAATAATCTGACATAAAGAAGTGTGGGTGTGTGAACAAACAGTGAACAAAAGGCAATATGTATAATGCCATCCTGTCCAGACCAGATGAACTGAAGTCTGAGAGCACATTCAAATCAGGACCAGTGAGACAGCTTGGTGCATGTGATCCATTGTAGTGACCCTCTGCTAAACTTACTGTAGTCATAAACCTACAACCCAAGACAGTATATGTTGATGTGATTTCTTTATGAGTTGATAAGATAAGATAAGATGGTTTATCTTATGGGTGGAGGACACCTCTTCTTTTGTCAGATTTTCTTCAGATCAGGTAATAGAACCATATGGATTCCAATGTTCAAAACCGTTTGTAAACAGATCACTGAAAAAGGCAGGCCCGTTCAGGCAGATAACCAGAAGTGTGGTGCAGCGTGTGAGTCCTCTGCAATGCTGCTGATCTGCCTCGCTGTGCTCGGCCTCACCAGCAGCTCTCTGTCTGCTGCTATCCCACCACCAGATGCTCCAGGATCCAGAAACAAGCTGCTGCTCATCTCCTTCGATGGTTTCCGCTGGGACTATGACCAAGACGTGGACACCCCGAACCTGGATAAGATGGCCTGGGATGGGGTGAGGGCAGAATACGTCACCCCACCCTTCCTCACCATCACCAGCCCAGCACACTTCACCCTGCTCACAGGTATTCTGAAAATCATCTCAAACTATTAACCTTGTTGATAGGATGTTTAATTCACTTTTTCAGAAGATATTAACGATCAAATATATGAGAGGGTAATGGATACACAACATCTTCGGTATCAAAATGAAATTGGCTCCTCTAAATTTAAAAAACATCCATATTTAGATCATCAGGAAACTGCATGCATGCAGCCTGTGTTATTTTGTTTGTTAAATATTCATAAGAGTTATGGATATCCAACATCACCTGTACGAAAATTGGTCAGTTTACAACTTTTGTTTCTCCATAAAATAATTCAGATGATGCTGTTGTTTGCCACCTATATATTACAAATAGTTATGGTTCAGATCATGAGGAGACTGGCTGGGAGGGGGCGTGGTCGCTTTCGACCAGAAGGTTGTGGGTTTGATACCAGCCCGTTTAGTCAACAAGTCGACGTATCACGGTCAAGATACTGAACCCTGAGTTGCTCCCGATGGCCAACGGTGTTTGAATGTGTATGAATGTTAGTTTCCCTAGAGCAAGTGGCACTGTTCTGTATGAGTGAGGTGTGAATGGGTGAATGACTTGTATGTATGTAAAGCGCTATGAGGGGTCGAACAGACCTAACAAAGTGATATTGAAGTGAAGTCCATATAGCCCTACGTTGTAATATGAGATATGTGTTGAGTTAGTGTATACGTTTGCTTACAGGAGCCCCCCCTGGAGAAAGATGTACCAGCCGCCACTGGTACCATCATATAAATGAATAATCTATTATAGGATTTAATGTTATTTTCCTTGGCTTGCTTCTCTTCATCTTGCTCTTTCATATGTATGTCCTCTTTCCAACAGGACGTTATGTTGAGAATCATGGAGTAATCCACAACATGTGGTTCAACACGACCACTCAGGAGAAGAAGCAGTACTACCAGACTCAGTTTGTTGACTCCTACTGGGACAACGGCAGCTTACCCATCTGGATAACAGCCCAGAGACAGGTCATTCAGCTCCATCTCTGTTCTCCCTGCATATCTCAAAGGCTACTTGTCTTCCTGATTTTTATATCTTCAACTTCATGTGTCATCTTTTGAGGAGCCCCTTATTCTAGGTAACTGTGTTTTTGTATTCTTCCAGGGTCTAAAAGCAGGTTCTCTGCATTTCCCTGGAACAGCAGGCACCTACAGAGGGGAGACTGTGGGGGTTAGACAAGTGGAACCTTTTCTCTATGATCATTCAAATGAGACCGATTGGAGGCTGAACATTGACAAGGTGATTGGAGAATGGTTCCACCAACAGGATCTGGACTTTGTCTCCTTGTACTTCGGAGAACCAGATTTGATTGGGCACAAATATGGACCAAATTCTGAAGAACGCCGTGAGATGGTCCAGCAAGTAGACCGTACAGTGGGCTACATCCGGGACAAGGTCCAAGAACATGGCCTTACTGACCGGCTCAACATTATCATCACTGCCGACCACGGGATGACTACAGTTTTAAGAGGTGGAACCTTTGAGGAGATCACCCTCTCGAAGATCCCTGGATTCAGCTTCAAGGATGTCAAATTCCACCTGGTGGATTACGGTCCTGCTGGGATGCTGCTTCCTAAAGAGGGGATGCTGGAGAAGGTCTACCAGGCTCTGAAAGGAAGCCACCCTCACCTTCATGTGTACAAAAAGGAGGAGATGCCAGCTAGACTGCACTACGGTAACCATCCTCGGCTCTTGCCCATCATCCTCTTTGCTGATCCTGGATATGTAATCAACGGGGTAAGAGAGCTGAGAAGCTATTCACTGTCACCATGCTGTCATGAGATAAGTCTTGCTCATTCAAAGGCCGACTTCCACATATTCCTACTATTTCAGATAGTAAGAATATCAAAATGTACCATATCATGTTCTTGTCTTTCTCCATACAGTTTTTCCCTTTGCAGTTCCACAAAGGAGAACATGGCTTTGACAATCAAGTGATGGACATGAAGCCTTTTTTCAGGGTGGTGGGACCTGCTTTCAAGACAAACGTGGTGTTCCGGTCTTTTGAGACGGTCAATGTGTACCCACTGATGTGCCATCTGCTGGGGATAAACCCAGAAGTCAATGATGGACACCTGGACAATACCAAAGACATGATGGTCCCCAACAACAAAGACGGTAAGAAACGTTGTGGTTTGACATTCTAGATATCAATTACTTTTTGGTTTATCTCACATTGTGCTTGTGAAACTTACTGATCAGCTTCGAACCATGACGGTCTCTTCCTCAAATCAAGGTGTGCTGCTCTTAACTGACCCTACAAACTGGTGGCTTTGCTGCTGACTTGAGATGACAATAAGTTTCAAAACGTCTTTCTATGCAACACACACTGCGCAAGATGCACGATGGTGTCCCTTTTGGTGCAGACCGTCACGCCATCAAACATGTTTCAAACTGACTTTTCGTCACCCCAACAGTAATCCTTTTGAAAGAACAGAGCACTGGTGTAATTCCCCCACTGGTTGGACAACAAGCTAAAATAGTGTGTTTCTTTTAGCAACAACTAAACAGTGCTACATGTTTTAGATAGTCACTGGAAAACACTACACTATATCAGCTTGGAGTGTCAGGTTTATTGTGTTGCATGTATGAAGACATAACACGACAATAATACAGGTAGATACATGTTTTAATTACATGTAATGGAACAGCTCAGTTCAAGATGAGCAAGCTGTTATCCCAAAGAAACAATGTGGTGTACATCTGATTGTTAATAATAAGGGAAACAGTTTTTCTAGAAGACAAGAGGTGTCTTAAACATTATACCAGGTGTGTTACAATGTGTTACAGTTACTATGGAAATGAAAGATCGATCCTGTAGTACGGTTGGTCTGTTTCGTGTTTCTGCACTCATCATTGCAGTTTGTCTACATTTGTTATGAAGGCCATATAAAACCAACTGCATCCTTATCTCTGTTCTCTACTGACTCCAAAAAGTAGTTAACAGTCAGAATCTGTTTGTCCTTTCTCTAACATGCACTTTGGTTTAAGGTGTCTCTGTAGCTTGCAGTACAAAAACTGAAAAGCAGATTATTTTATAAGCATGGAAGATAATAAAAAGGATTAAGGACTATCAGATCTCATATTGCACTTGTTTTATGGAATGTGCCAGTAAGTAGGCCTGGTAACTGGCTGGGCACTTGGGCTGGGCTTAAGTCCCCAAACGGACCAAGTACAGAGTGTGGATAAGTACTTTGAGCGTTGCCAGTTCACCACCTGGGCACTGCCAAGGTGCCCTTGAGCAGAGCAGCGGTCCCCCACACTGCATAATGAACTGCACTTGGTGGCCATGGGTCAGGCAGGTCAATAACATATCTTGTAGGCATTATCTAAAAGTTTCACTGCACTTACCATTTTTATTTTACAAAGTAAGATGGAGTACACACAGTCTATAGAAGAGATCAACATGAAAAAGATGACATCAATTTTAACTGTTGTCTAATTTCTCTAGAAAAACATGTCATCAAAATCATTTTAAAGACATTTGATCCCATAATCTCTACACGTAATGACTTTAAGTAACATAAACTGATAAGGAACAGATGATAGCCATTCAGTATGATGGACTTTTGACTTGACCTGACACTGTAAATCATCACCAATCAGATTACGATAGCAGATTGAGCAGCTATGTACTGTACTGTACAACACAAGATAAGCTACAGATGAATAAGAGATCATCATGACAGCCCTTGAGTGACCCTATTGACCGGGTCTTGGCATTATCACTCAGATGTAATGAAAAGGCTTATTAGTAAATACAAATGTTGTATTACATTATGGAATACTTTTTTATTTTTACATTACAAATCTTGAAAAAGTGACCCTTTCTGACATTCATAGAACAAACACAAACAGAGAGGGACTGTATCCTCTCCGTTTGTGTTTGTTCTATGAATGATCCGCCCCAGTGTTGATTGAATGAACTATGAGAGTGCATGTAGACGACTTGTGTGACACTGAATGTATTTGTACACAACCACTGGAGGGTTAGGGCTAGGAACATAACTTTTTGTAACAGGCCTGTTGGCACGGTTAGTAAAACTGCAATCAAGAACACACAGCTCGTGAAAGTGCCAAATCCAGATCAGTGAATATGTGCAGGAGATAAGTCGGGAAAGTAGTGTTAGTGCAAACTGTCCCTCCTGGCTTTGAAGCATATAGGAACGTCAGCCACTCGGTCAACAACTTTGAACCTGCACATCGAGTGAAAGCATTTGACCGGTTTGAAATAAATAAAAAGAAGAAATTAAAGTGAACTAGTTTATTTATGTAGGTTAGAACCACATTCAATTATTATTGCAATTGTGAAACTATGACTGCGAACTTGTTCTCCAAGTATGCACTTGCACAACACCTTGTCTGTGTTTTAGTGTGTTTTTTCAAGATGGTTAACTGTTTTAAAAATAATATTTCTGCTCTCTGTCTCCACATCAAGAACTGAATGCCCTGTCTCAAGTGGTTGTCGGTTTATCTGCAGTGATTGTTTTTCTCGCACTGGTGTTCATAATGACCACTGCCTATGCTGGGTGCAAAAGGAATCGAGTAGAAAGGAGGTAACATGCTGCCATTATACCATGAAAATGCATTATAATGTACTTGTTGCCCTCTCCTGGCCAAGTCCCCCTTATTCCTTATAGCGATGCAACTTGATAATGTGTATTCAACTTGTCAGGTTAATCATATTACGGATGAAACACTCTGTACAGATACATTTCACATCCTTTTCAGATTGCAGACATTCCTTATTCCGTGTTAACTCTCACTCCACCTCTCTGTGGTCTTTTCTTTCTTTCTCAGTTTCAACATGGACAATGCAGCTGGGTACATCGGGGAAGAAAAGACAGACATCAAGCAGAGCAGCTTTTAAAAATTAAGACTGATTTTGTTTTTTTCTAATCTTCTTTCTTATTCAATCCACATCCTTCCATTAATGACAGATACAACATTCTGGTACAGAAGCACTCAAAAGGTAATTGTCACTAAATATGACCATGTCTATACATAGAGTGATGACATGGAGCCTACTTGATTTGATGGAAGAACGTTTTACAATTTTTTCATGAATGACAAAAGATAGCAAATCTATCCCAAGACTGTCACTGTGTATATTTGAATGGAGATCACAATAAAAATGCAGATTAGAAATATAGAGAAATGTTTTAAGTTTAGCCTTTTTGAGTGCTTTTCATTCATTGTGAATTCTTTATGATGGCTTTATCCTTTTTTTCACATCATCTTTGCCAAAAGGTACAGTTAACACCTTTTATTAAAAATATAAATGTACATTTGTGTGGTTCTTATTTTATCCTTTTATTAATACAGTAAATTACCATAACATGATTGAATGATGATGCGAGCCTATTCTCTGGTGATTGTGATAGCATTATTCTGCCTTGAGTATTGCAAAGACTTGACCCTCCTGTCTTCTTCAAAATAGTACCCTTCCTTAATATTGACCTCATTATTACTCCGTGTTTGTTTTTTATTCGTATACATGTTGTATTTTTACAAGGTGTTTTAGCCCGTTTTATATTGTTTTTTCAAAAGACACCATATTATTACCGCTTTATCATAGAGCTGTAAATAGGAAGGAAGGGACATTCAGCTTGGTAGTAGTTTTCCTTACGTGACACAAAGGAAATACAGTTTAATCTGGAAGCTGTCCGATTGTTTTAGGTGTGAATAAAACATTTATGTTGTCTTCTATTGGAGCCAATATTTGAACAAATATTTTCACATTAGTTGAATTCAGCTACAAACTCACAGATTAAAAGAACACTTGCTATACCAAATCATGTTTGTGTTTAATGCATATTTGTTCAAACTCTACTTAATCACAGAGAGACTAAGGACAAAGTGCCACATATTGGAGGCATTCATTGTAATGCATGTGTGTACTGTATGTGTACTCTTTGGCTGTCTGTAATTGTGTTGGGTGTTGAAAAATACCTTGTTTCAATCGAAAACCTCTACCTTGGGAAACAGCAGTTTTAAAGAAGGAAGAAAGGAGGTGGAGAATATCTTTAACTTGTAATGAATGTTGAATATAACATTTTAAATATTCTAATAAATCAGTTTTATATTTGTTTCAAGTCAAAAAAGTAATAAATCCAATCATAAAAGGAACTTTAAGGGAACAGCTTTTTTTGGTTTAGTTATTCTCAGATATCTGTTCTTCAAAGACAAACAGTGCGGTGCAGTGTATCACTGCACTTTGCTAATAAAAGGTATACAATATATCATAGGTTGATAAGGGCTGCAATCAATACCGCAAGCATTGATTAGAATGTGTTTCTTTCAAGATAATTCAAGTCATATTTCAGTAAGACTAGACGGATGGATACATTATTCTGAGACTAAACTGACCCTGCTGAAGAAAGGTTACACAGAGTTGACCAGTGGAGTTGCAGGTGAAAGTCCTCCGTCATGCTGCTGCTCTGCCTTGCTGTCCTCTGCCTTGGTGCTAGCTCTCCCTGTGCTGCTGCACCACACCAAGGCTCCACCAACAAGCTGCTGCTCATCTCCTTTGACGGCTTCCGCTGGGACTATGACAGGGATGTTGAAACCCCTAACTTGGATAAGATGGCCCAGGATGGGACGAAGGCACTCCATGCTACTCCACCCTCAGAGTGTGTATGTAAATGCATAGCAACTAATGTAATGCACATATTCTGTCAACTCACCGACAAGAAACTGTTTTGAAAAAGATGTTCTCAATAGAGGTCTGTTAGATGTTGTATATTTGACCACTGTAAAAAAAAATCATAACAGAGGAAGGTTTATCTTGACTAAGTAACAACCGGTTACCGAGTCTAGGATTGTTTTTCACAAACATGTGTTAATTTTGCCGGCATTGGTCATAGATTTAACGGCTTCAGTCCAGGGTGTCTTTGAGATGTTTGCCCATATAACCAGAATTAGAACCAGAGTGACCTTAGCTCTAGCACTTCAGAAGCAACCCTCTTCATTGTGTCTAAGGTTTAACAGAATGGGGCAGAGAAAAGTGGGAATGCAGCAATCAAACAAAGGACCATGTATTGTTTTAATGGGGTTATGTTATCCAAACTCAAACATTTTAAAGCACAAAACAAAGTCCACCTTAGCCGGAGCCTCCTACTCTCTGCCACTATTAACTCCTCAGTTGCCTTTGTCTTACTAGTTGTTGTAGTGTAGCAATTCCATTTGCAACAGTCCCTGTAAATATAGAAAACTCTCCATTCAAATGCAAACTTGTTCCGTTTTCTAGACTTAAATAAAATAAAATATAACCATGAAGTTGTTAACAATATATATATATATATAAATATGACAATATTAAACGTCCATCTTGTTTTTTGATGATGTGTGCCTGCTGTGAGAAAAAAATAAACAATAGCCAACTACTATAAGCACATCTACTGTCGATACTTTTCCAATGAGCTCTTATGAGTTGTTTTACACAGGCTTTATGAACGTGGACCACATTGAGATATATTCTTCATGGTCAAGGTTAGAATTGAATCTTAATGGTTGCTTTGCACTCAACCTCTTGTCCACACGTATTAATCCACATGAGTCCAAATTTGTATGATGATCGTATGATAATATTTTACCCAAATACCAAATATATGTAATATATGCAGAACTAGTTAGGAATACACATGTATCACCGTGTATATCACATATCACCAAGAAATCCCACACAACTCAGTTAACATTTAAATGTGGAAATGTGTTTCAAATCCCTTTTTTATTTATGTTTAACGATCAAAACTTTTGCACGTTAAGGCAGATGTTGTTAAATTCTGAATAAGCACTGTAACTTACAGTACATGATCCGCGTTTCCCGGTCATGGTGGGTTGTTTCTGTTAATGAGGGAATGTTGTGTCACGGTAAATCTTGCGGCTGTAAAGTATTGTGGGACAGCATTTTCTCCTTTCCTTTCCAAAAGAATGGTCCAGTGTATCCTGAGCTAAAGGAGATTATGAATGAAAGTTTCTAAAGTCCTTTCCTATTATCAAGAGCAGGATTCCTCATTGTATGGTATCGGCCGATACTGATTCCGGCGATCGGCCCCAACATTGGCGATCGGAGTATTCCTAGGTGATAGATATGATTATATAGTGCATAGGCAAGGCTGTGACCAATAATACAATGTTTTAATTCTCCACCTCTGTCTTGTGTGTGTGGTCAGTGGTAATATAACACACACACAGAACATGCTCCACAGAAAGGCACTCGCTGCTCAACATTAAAAACCATGAAACGTCTGGAGGACGTGATGTGAAATCATAAATGAATACTTACATTCCTTTCGAATATGGGTAATGATTTTATATCAATAACGATGATATTCTGTGGTGCAAGAACTACTCCGAGTGGTCGATCAGTCAGTTACTAATACCACACTGTAAAAAATGCAAATTTCAGTCCATTTCAAATTCGAGTGTAGAAAGCTCTAAAGTATTATTACCATTTTCTTCTTAAAATATCACGTCACAGTAATCACAAAATGAGGAGTATCTCAGGAAAACGAGAAAATAAAAATATCTCTTTATCTTTTATGATTGACATCGATAAAGTCTCATAGACTTTAAAACAGTTAATAATACAAATAAAAGTAATAAAGTCAGCCACAATTACAATGGCACAGTGACATCTCTCATCACTCTCTGCCCTCTCCCATGATGTTAATACAGACAGGTTTGTAACTTCAGAAAGACTGGAATAATAAGTGAAGACATTCTGAATATCATTCATTGTTTCTAAGATTAAATATCACATTTCAAGACTTTTAGCCACCCAGGTTGTGCTAGTGATCAGGGGGTCTCCAGGATTACAGACCCTATGGCAGGTCAGATCTTTGGAGAACACCATGAATAAGCAGCATTTGTTGCTGCTCTCGTTTGGGCTACTTTATACACAGTCAACGAGTTCAGATCAGTGCATTCCAAACACCAAAGGGAAACCAGATGAATGTGAAGGCCTGTGGGACGATTTAAGATGGAGTAGGCATCTAGTAAACTAGATTTTGAAAGTACTTAACCAAAAGTAATCCCAGAGTCGCATGTGAGTAATAGACTGCTGTTGCAAATATAAAACAATTAAAAAAGCAGATACATGATGAATCATCATTTTTTAAACACTAATACAAAGGGGACTCCAGAAACGAGACATCAAACAGTTTGATTAATATTTTTATTGTTGAAAAAATAACGAGTATCAGGTTTGTAGTTGTGGAGGGACTTCAACAGGAGTTCCTCTCTTTATGTACACTGATGAGATTTCCTGCTCAGGCTCATTTGTAAGACATTTTAAACCCAGATATCAAAATTCAAACACTCCAATATCCACAATAAAGGAGTTAAAGAGATACATGTCCATTCCAGGGTCAGTCCCTTTAACTTCCAATTACAGGTTCTATGTTTGAATGCTAGCAGTCCAACGACACCACGACACATCATTCACACTGATCAGCTCCGACACCCCAATGACCTACTGACTGCATGTACACCTGAACGCTCCATCAGGCCTCATGAAGACACTTAAGTGGATCAGAAGTCGTCGCCCAGAAGAAAAGAGTTGGAGGCAGCTCAGCCAATCAGAAACAGAGATTGTGTGCACTCGGATAATGCTGCATTTATGTCTAATGGAAAAATATGTATTTAAAAAATGCAGTTCACCTCAGCTTTGAAATGATGAATTCAAACCCTCTGATAAATGTAGAGACAGATATGGTTCCTTCCCATAGGACATGAATGCAGCATTACCTACTACAGACACACGTCTTCCATACTCTGCCTTCACTCTTTTCACACTGGACCCCATTAAGGAAGCATATGGCTGGTTTTTAATGTTCACTGATTGTCCAGTACTGCCGTCCATTTTCAAAGCACCAGTTCTGAAGACTGATTCTCCCTCTTCTACCAGCTGCTGTTAAGCACGATCACAGCGCCCACTGTTTACATTTCAAAATGATAAAAAGGACCTTCTTTGCAATGTTGAAGCCAATACAAGGCAGAAAGTAAACACTTGCAATGTCCATGCACGATCATCAATACGTTTATACTACTTGAATCCGTTGGAGTGAAGAAAGTGATTACTTCATGATTTAAGTGAACATGTATTAAGTTACAGGAATCGTGCCAAAAGAAGAATGGAATATAGTTGTATGGATTTTAGAGTGCAGCAGGGTGCTTTGAAATCGGCTGGCAGTAACGTACATTATTTGTGGCCAATTATCTAAAACACGTCAAACCAGCTTCACAATTCTTTAATGGAGAGCGACTGATTTGGCATTTTGTTCACAGGAGAGCGAAAAGTCACAAACTATTCCATCAGTCTGCGGTGCATGACAGACAAATACAAATAACAGGAATAAAGTGACGAACAACCTGGAGTTAAAAAAAAGAAAAGTTGTGGCAGTTGAGATGTAAACAGAGTAAAGCATAGAGCACGAAGTCGCTCTAATCACCATCACTGTCCAGTATGGCTACATGTGCATTTAAACTATTTGAGGCGGAGAAGGTGAGCAGTGTAACTCCGATATACATTCCAAACATCCACATTATGCAAGATGTTTGGCTTCAAAGGTTACACGATAGCATGGGACATGTCTCTGTATGACCATATTCATATTTATGCATGTTTGAACAAATAGCATGTACTTTATCAAATGACTGTCCCCTCGTACCCTGAAGGCAGCCTGGACTATGCCACTGACATAATGAATGACCTTTACATGGTGTGATTATATAACCAAATCAATCATATATGATTCAAAAATACAATACATTGATTTGTATATTAATGATAAATTGACTCAATAAAATAGAGTAAAACACTAATAAAAAATTGCCAACAATTTCTTTATTCCATATTTCAATTATAATCGTTTTCTGTTCACCTCGTCGGCTTTCCATATTCCACATTATATTTTCTTCTTGCTATCATTTTTGCATTTGTATCACTGTACAATGAATGAGGCAGAAGCAGGAGCTCTGATTGATCAGATTCAGAACAACCAGCCAATCAGAGCTCTCCGTGCGGCTCAGTGAGTTTCAATAGTCGAAACATTAAATACAAACTGCCAATATGATAGAATGTAAAAAATAAACAATTTCATTTTCATTAAACGATTATCACATTTAAATACAGAATAAAGCAAAAATGATTCAAATGCAAATGTTTTTTACTGCTTTGTAAAATGTGTTTAATCATTTGATATTATTTGACATACACTGTAAAAGCCTTTCGTGGCACACTCCAGGCAGATGTTGCTTTTCTTTCTGATGATTAAGAGATTCAAACTTTTTAAATCAGTCTAAATGTAAAAAGTCTTGGGAATGAATGATAAGTACACTACACCTGCTGTGGTCCTTAGTTAATGTGCCCACCTACGCTGAGATACATGTTGGCTGATTCGGGACAAGTCTTCTGCAGAAAATCAAACGTTGCATCATCACTATAATTCAGTTTATCATTAAACTCATTCATTAACAATGCCCAGTACACAAATGCATGATATGTTGTTTGTTATGTAGCCATGACGACACAGCCTGAACACAGAGGAGATTCACAAAGCTGCCGGAATGATACAAATAAATCATATTCAACACAAAGAGGAGACAACAGAAACAAGGCAGTGATTAAAAGAAATCTCTATCTCCTGTAAACATCCTTTAAAAGATTTGATTTCTTCAAACATCAATTTATTATAAAAGGATAAAAAACCTTAGAGAAAATATGATATTCTTATAGTTTGCAGTCTCTTTTGGTATAGAATAAAATCATGATTGGAGTTAATTTACAAAATATCAGCATTTTCATTCTATTCACATAACAAGCTACATAAACTGAAGAGACAAGTGGATGGGGTAAAATCAAAGAGAGGCCTCTGAGGGCAGTCAAGTTTAAATCAGCTCCATGTTAGTGTAGAGAACAGACGGGGCAAAGCAACTGCTCACGAAGAGAAAACAATATATAGCAAATTATACTAAAGCCACGCATTATTAACTCGTGGCCACGTATTCATATTTTTCTCACCAATGTCACCAGGGGGGCTCCGTATAAAAACACCAGGATGACTGTCTTAAGGCAATCAAGCCGTTACAAGTCTGTCCTGTTAAAGTAGGGCTGGACTCTAAAGGTGTGACTGCAGCTCTAATGTGAGGGTATACATATATTCAACATCTCTCCTGCAGTCTCACTTTCAGATCGGAAAGAGTGGTGCAGGGCTTCCTCCACAACACTAATGGGATTGTTCAAGAGGAATGTGGATAATTACAAGAAATAAACTCTGTTCAGGAGATCATCTCCACTTTCAGGATTTTCAAATGCAATTTCCAACAGTAAAAAGCTAACCTCCTAAGCTAGCAGCTTTAGCAAGCAGCTATAGCAAGCAGCTATAGCAAGCAGCTATAGCTAGCAGCTTTAGCTAGCGGCTAACGGTCAGCGTGATGACGTTTAGTTGTCTCATTTAGCCACTTGTTAGCAACAGCTGTTTTTAATGAGATGTAGAAGCTGTGAATATTTACCAGTGGGGTATTTACTGACATATATGATGTCATAAAACAAAACGTAAAAAGTCTCTTCAGGTGGTGTTACCCACAGACCTTATTTCAGGCATCTAATCACAAACATGTTACAACAACTCTCCGAGACGAGGGATCCAGAAGCGGTAACATGCTGACTCATTCCTGCACCACTCCTTTGTAATTTAGTGGTGGATATTTCCAAACATATGTGGACTCAAATCCAATCCCTCTGCCTTATATTCTCATTTTGAGTGTTTCATCATGGAGGAATTCAGATTGTAAACAAATCATGTCAATCTCAGGATAAAAAAATAAAGTTTAAGCTTTAAGATTTATATATAGAAAATGGAAACAGCTGCTTATAATAATTTGGTCCACTTACTATTTATTTTCCAAAGCCTACAGTGTGTCCTTGAATTGAGGAAACACAATCTGCCGATGGAGACGATGAGACGTGGCTGAAAGCTCCAGAAACACACTGGAGATCAAATGTTTGTAATCAAACTAAGCCGTGAGAAACGGAACTCAAGATTGAATGAAAACATATTCTCAAGAAAATATAGAAAATATTGGTAGCAACTGAGGCAGCTTTGGGCTTCCATCAATTCACAGCTCAATGGGTGGGAATGGTACGTTTGCTAACCTTTAACATACCTGGCAGGATAGTAGTAGAACTGTGATATGCATACAGAATATCTGCAGATTCAGCGGGTGCATTCGCCTAAAAAACGATATTAGTCAACCCTACAAAATAAAAAAGCAACATAAATCAGTTCAACTGATATTAGTGTAAAAAGGACGTGCTGACTTCTCACAACCAGTACATTAAAATGACTGCCCATCTGCACCAAGCCAAAACCAAATCAAAGTCAAATAAAATGAAAGCATTCATTGGCTGTCTTCTCTCTTTAGCATTATGTCCCTCTGCTGAGTCTGTCAGGCGACTCTCTCTTTAGCATTCCGTCCCTCTGCTGAGTCTGTCAGGCGACTCTCTCTTTAGCATTCCGTCCCTCTGCTGAGTCTGTCAGGCGACTCTCTCTTTAGCATTCCGTCCCTCTGCTGAGTCTGTCAGGCGACTCTCTCTTTAGCATTCCGTCCCTCTGCTGAGTCTGTCAGGCGACTCGCATTAAAGCAGCACGTTTCAAATATCTACAATCTTAAAATCCTCAGGGAAGTTTTATCACACTAGTATGTATCGTCATGACAACCAAACACAGCATCATGTCTTTTCCAGTATAACATCTCTCTTTTGCCCTTGAACACAGAAAAACTATCCAGAACTTGGGAGGGAAGTAGTTCCTATTGTTGCCCAGTAATAACTCGCATTATAACAACTCAATCATAGAAAAGCTCATGGGTAACGCCAGAGCAACGGAACTAGAGACCAACCAATGAGCAGTGTTATCTTCCGATATACCTTTTCTTTAAACAAATGAGTACGACAATATAATGCCGTTCCTACAACTAGGGCAGACGGAGAGGGGGGGGGGCACCAAGTAACTGCAATACACACAGCACAGAGCTCAGGGTCTCAGAAGAGGTGTTGGCAGCTGAACATGTACAACGATTAAAACAGCCATGGTAAAAGCTAATAAGACGTGGAAGGTCATGAGAGGCAGGACCATGACTTGAGATCAGAGAAACATGGAGTACACAACACATCAACTGAACGAGCACGCAGCATGAGGATCATCCTGCGGACACGGTCATAGTAGTAATATTAACTATTTATTTCTTACAGTAAATTTACCTGAGTTAGATACCTGTAGACAGTGTTTAAACAAAAACACAAAATGACGACCCGACTTAAACCTCAACGCCTCCAGACTTGCTGTTGTACGCGCTGCCCACATCTCAAGGGGCCGTTCGTGTCTTTCTGTCGTTGGGTTCAATGGATGCCAACGGAAACACTTATTATCATTGAATTCTTTAACCTTTATGAGCCAAATCCAAGAGGAGGATAAAAGGTGGTCTAACAGTTGGGTCGTTTTCTAGTTTGACTGCATATCCAACAGTACACCTCTCTGGAACCAAATACACACAACTGGCAATATTTGCTTCAGACATTTCTAGTGAATTGCATAACAGTACATCTAACTACTTCAAATAAATAAATGGAAAAATCATGTAAAATGGATATTGCCATTACACTGCTGCGTATTGATTTGCAGCACTGCAATAGGCTGACACAAGCAGAGGTATTTAAAGGGAACAGCTATAACAGTATAAGCGGTGTAGAAAAATCTGACAAATTCCTATTGATATATTATATATATCTTTTGATATTGCAAAGCCTAGTTCTAGTTTGAGGTGTAAGGATATGCGATTTGAATAGAAATATACATAAATATATATATTTATATTTGGCCATGATATAAAAATGCCCTATTGCTGCATTTCAAATGGACTAAAGTCACATTGAGTTGTGTGAGCATCTGTAAATCGTGCATCTGGAGACGTTGCGTTTAAGTTCCGAGTCGCAATGCCTTCATGGATTGATTAGTGCATGTAGTGCTGCTGATCACAGGGAACACACACACACACACACACACACACACACACACACACACACACACACACACACACACACACCACACACACACACACACACACACACACACACACACACACACACCACACACACACACACACACACACACACACACACACCACACACACACACACACACACACACACACACACACACACACACACACACACACACACACACACACACCACACACACACACACACACACACACACACACACACACACACACACACACACACACACACACACACACACGGTGAGATGATGACGATGATGTTGTTTATGTTCACGTCTTTGATTCTTTGATAGCAGGTAAAGCGATCTGGGGAGGAGTGAGACCTCTATGTGGTGTCGCAGAGGATCTGCTCCAGCACCATCAGCAGGTGTCTGAGGCCGTAGCTGTACCCGCGGTCGTGGCATTCGCTTGGGAACACGTGGGCGAAGTCGATCATCCTGACCTCCACCTCCGTGTCTCCGCCCGCCCCCTCTGTGGCCCCGCCTCCTCGTCCTTTTAGCTCCTCCTCCTCTCTCCTCCTCCCCCCCCCGTCCGTGCCCTTCCCTTCCAGTTGTGATTTGTTTCCGTTTGCATTGGGCGCCGGTAGCGACTCACCTGTTCGTTTCCACACAGAATTATCTTCCTCGCAAGGTGCAGAGTCCAAGCTCGCCTTCGTCTCCGTGCCATCCCCGTCTCCACTGTTGCCTAGGAAACCCTTGGCACAGTGTTGGTGGCCTCCTTTCCTGTGATTGGTGTAAATGGTTTCCAGGCTGTAGTCCCAGGGTGCCTGAATGTTGTTGTTGTTGAACTCGGCCACTTCCTCTTCCTGCCTCGCCCCTTCCGGTCTGGCGTCCCCCTCCCCACCCTGATCGCTGTGACCTGCCGATGACAGCGTGGCGGTGTGCCCTGCAATCGGGCTCATGGACGGCGTGCTGAGCAGGGAGGAAAGAGGGGATGAAGAGGAAGAGGAGGGGAGGCCCTCGTAGACGAACAGCAGGGAGCTGGCGTAGAAGGCCAGCTGCTGCTGAGACTCAAACCAGCGGAGGATTTGCTGCACTCTGCGGATACTCGCCGACACCGCATCCTTCCTCAGACTCACACCGTTATGGAAGAATTTAGCCAGACCTGGAGGAGAGACGAGAGGAGAGGGGAGGAGAGAGGAAAGGAGAGACAAGAGGAGAGACGAGAGGGGAGGAGAGAGGAAAGGAGAGACAAGAGGAGAGACGAGAGGGGAGGAGAGACGAGAGGAGAGGGGAGGAGAGACGAGAGGAGAGGGGAGGAGAGAGGAGAGGAGAGACGAGAGGAGAGGGGAGAGGAGAGGGGAGACGAGAGGAGAGGGGAGAGGGGAGGAGAGACGAGAGGACAGGGGAGGAGAGACGGGAGGAGAGACGAGAAGAGAGACGAGAGAGGAGACGAGAGAGGAGAGGAGAGCCGAGACGAGAAAGGAGAGGGGATTGAGGAGAGGAGAGACGAGAGGGGAGGAGAGACGAGAGGAGAGGAGAGAGGGGAGACGAGAGGAGAGAGGAGAGGGGATTGAGGAGAGGAGAGACGAGAGGAGAGACAAGAGGAGAGAGGAGAGAGGAGACGAGAGAGGAGAGACCAGACGAGAGGAGAGGGGAGGGGAGGAGAGGGGAGAGGGGAGAGGAGAGACGAGAAGAGAGGAGAGACCAGACGAGAGGAGAGGGGAGGAGAGACGAGAGGGGAGAGGAGAGGGGAGAGGGGAGAGACGAGAGGAGAGGAGAGACCAGACAAGAGGAGAGGGGAGGAGAGACGAGAGGGGAGAGGAGGAGAGGAGAGGGGAGAGCAGAGGAGAGAGGAGAGGAGACCGTTAGATAAGGAGTCTGAATTGCTGTTTTAGAAATGGAGCATGATCCAAAGACTCCTCATAAGTCTGAATGTCTTTGTGGAAAAGACAGAGTCCTCTGAAGCCTGAAGGGTGTTCAAAGAAGCCACTCAAGCTACTCCACCCATCTCAGAGTCCTCTCTCCCCGTTACCAGCAGTGGACGGTCCAGCACTGTCTGCACTCTGCAGTGTGGAGGAAGGCAGTGGCTCGGGGAGGAAGAGCACTCGGCAGCTCACCCGTTCTTTGGAGGTTCTGTGTGTATTCATTTATGCTTGGACTCGAGAGTATATCTGTTTCTATAATAAAGTGTTTATATATTTTGGTTAAATACAATCCCTACTTGCTCTTCTAGTCTTTGCACCCTGGTCCTTCACAGGAGCTATTTCCTTTTCCCAGGATCCTTGTCATCGAGTGTGTTTGTAGTTTCAATACATTAAGGCTGCTTTGCAGAATGAACAATACGTCCTGTCTGTGCAGAGTGCAGGGAGAGATGTAAACTCACATGGAGGGAACATGAATGCTTTTAGTGCTGAAACATTCAATGATATGTGCACATCAGCCTCTGGTGGACACCATGAGTATTACAACAACACACTCTTTCTGTAAATACATTTTCTCACCTGTTTTCACAAATGGCAAAAAAAAGGAACTTAGCAAACAAAGATCATCCTAGCAAAACCTTTTTTGATGTGCCCTTCATTCATAAACACAGGAAACACAAATGAGATCAGACTTGGATATAATTGAATAGATTGTTGTCCCTTGCCCCCCCCCCATGCCTCTGCACATGAACCATACGCACCATCTCTAATGGAGTCTTTCAGCAGCCCCCTCCCATAGTGCTGGTCGTAGGTGTCGAAGGTGTCACTGCACATCTTATACACCTGAAACAGAAGAGATGCATTGTGTTAGGAGTGTGTGCACTCACTGCGTTGGTACTTAAAGTGGACCTATCATGCTATATTTGAATAATATAGTGCAGGACCATACCTACATAAGGCATATTTATACTTTTGATTTTTCAAAATACCTATCAGATCATGCATTTTAGCCATTCCTCATTTCGCTCAATTTAACACAGTCTTTGCACGGGCTGATTCTGTGAGAACAGCGCCATCTACAGGCCTGGCATATGTACTACCGCGTCTCGAGCGCTTTCGAACGGCAATGTCCGTGGCTGTCTCCTCCTGATTGGTGGAGTTGGCCCAATAGCCGTAGCGCCACTTCTGTGACGTCACAGAAGTGTTCAAATCTGGATCAGTCTGTATCAGATCCGTTATAGCCCAGGTTTTAGAGATTTGGGTACGGAGGAAAAGAGAGAGGGTTGTGTTCCCTGACACACCGGGGACACATGTTCATGTATGAAAGACGTACACAAGTGCATTTTGCATGATATCAGTGTGTGTACATACATGTGGCATACCTTGCTCACAGCTGAACTAATATTCCTCTAGTTGTTGACAGATAGTCACACAGCTTGTGATCAACCCTCATCAATCATCCCATAATAACCAGATCATCCTGAAGGAAACAAACCATCACAGATAAAAGACATTCTGCTGCTGCCGAACGTCTGATCCTGTTATTATAGCTCACTGTAAAACTCAGAGGTGATACATAACAATATAAATACACCACTGTACAGTACATTGCAATACTGTACATGTCAATGTGCACCTTCTGATTTTTATATAGATATTTTCATTCTTTCAATGTTTGGACATTATTACTCTTATGTTTATATAAACATATTTTCTTTTTTATTAAAATAATATTTGTTTAACTTCCTATATTTATATGAATATTTTTATTGTACTTTATTTGATCTTTTATTGGATATGTTACATTAACTTGTTATGGTTATATAAATATTTCATTTTATTTAATCGTTTATTGGACATTTTATGGCCATATACATATTTTTACTTTATTTAATATTTGTATTACGCATTTTACTTTAACATTTAAAGTTTATATTACTATTTTAATTTTTTTTTATCCTTTATTAGATGTTTTACTACAACTTTTTATGTTTATATACATATTTAATTTAATTGTATTTATTTCTCAAATTGAGCAAATGTCTAGAAAGTCAAACCCCCTGGGATAAATAAAGTACTCCGATGATTCACATAGGAGTTCACTTCGGTTAAATGGATTCCTTACGTCCCTCACTTGCGTCGTTTCCCTGTGACTAGTCCCTCCCACCAGGGAAGCTTGGAGGGACTCAAGGAAACCACGAGAAGCAGGAAATGAGTTTTAAGAGCAATGGGACGTCCTTTCCTCCGGAGCGTCACGTGAAGCGAAGTCCGTTTGTGATGACGCTGCACAGCTGATCGTCTGACAGCAGCTCTGTCCCCGTTGTTTCCACACACACCCCCGCCTCTGTTACACATTTACTGACACAAACATGTGTATAATCTGTTGTAGACCCAAATACATTAAATAAAATAAGACCTCATTCTCAAAAAAGATGAACGCCATGCTTAAAATGAATAAACGAAAAAAGCGATCATGAAAATGTTTCCAATAAATGAATAAAACATTTTTTGACCACGTTGTTGTTCAGATATATCACATATGTAACTAAATGAAATGAATTGAAACAAAACACGGTATAAACTGAGGAGAGTCTACCGTGAGGTTCATGTGTTTTCTTCACTCCGCTGGGAAACTGCTCTCATGTCAAGAAGCATCAGATCAGTGCATGCACTGCATCGTCCAATCAGTGAGCGATACACAGTAAGGGGGCGGGGCGAGTGTCTGAGGATTTCACCGGAGGATGGTCTGGTGGTTCCTCGATTATCGCTCCTCCATTATTGCTCCTGGATCCTCCGGCAGAAATAAGGCCACTGGGACGCTACTCAAGATGGCGCAGACAAATCAACTTCCGGTGAGACCGAGGACCGAGGAGCGGAGAAATGAAAAATAAGAAGTGAAACGCACCCATAGCATCATGAACATGCTGACCAGGTCCTCTCTCAGTGATCAGACTCTGCCTCCCTCTGGTGTTCCTCAGCTGCCTCACAGCTCAGAGCAGAACCTGAGCAGCTCTGACTGCAGAGTGAAGCAGCTCTGACTGCAGAGTGAAGCAGCTCTGACTGCAGCTCTGACTGCAGAGTGAAGCAGCTCTGACTGCAGCTCTGACTGCAGAGTGAAGCAGCTCTGACTGCAGCTCTGACTGCAGAGTGAAGCAGCTCTGACTGCAGCTCTGACTGCAGAGTGAAGCAGCTCTGACTGCAGAGTGAAGCAAGCAGCTCTGAGCTCTGCCTGCAGAGTGAAGCAGCTCTGACTGCAGAGTGAAGCAGCCCTGAGCTCTGACTGCAGAGTGAAGCAAGCAGCTCTGAGCTCTGACTGCAGAGTGAAGCAGCTCTGACTGCAGAGTGAAGCAAGCAGCTCTGACTGCAGAGTGAAGCAGCCCTGAGCTCTGACTGCAGAGTGAAGCAACCCTGAGCTCTGACTGCAGAGTGAAGCAAGCAGCTCTGACTGCAGAGTGAAGCAGCCCTGAGCTCTGACTGCAGAGTGAAGCAACCCTGAGCTCTGACTGCAGAGTGAAGCAAGCAGCTCTGACTGCAGAGTGAAGCAACCCTGAGCTCTGACTGCAGAGTGAAGCAGCCCTGAGCTCAGACTGCAGAGTGAAGCAAGCAGCTCTGAGCTCTGCCTGCAGAGTGAAGCAGCTCTGACTGCAGAGTGAAGCAGCCCTGAGCTCTGACTGCAGAGTGAAGCAAGCAGCTCTGAGCTCTGACTGCAGAGTGAAGCAGCTCTGACTGCAGAGTGAAGCAAGCAGCTCTGACTGCAGAGTGAAGCAGCCCTGAGCTCTGACTGCAGAGTGAAGCAACCCTGAGCTCTGACTGCAGAGTGAAGCAAGCAGCTCTGACTGCAGAGTGAAGCAGCCCTGAGCTCTGACTGCAGAGTGAAGCAACCCTGAGCTCTGACTGCAGAGTGAAGCAAGCAGCTCTGACTGCAGAGTGAAGCAACCCTGAGCTCTGACTGCAGAGTGAAGCAGCCCTGAGCTCAGACTGCAGAGTGAAGCAAGCAGCTCTGAGCTCTGCCTGCAGAGTGAAGCAGCTCTGACTGCAGAGTGAAGCAGCCCTGAGCTCTGACTGCAGAGTGAAGCAAGCAGCTCTGACTGCAGAGTGAAGCAACCCTGAGCTCTGACTGCAGAGTGAAGCAGCCCTGACCTCTGACTGCAGAGTGAAGCAAGCAGCTCTGAGCTCTGACTGCAGAGTGAAGCAGCTCTGACTGCAGAGTGAAGCAGCCCTGAGCTCTGACTGCAGAGTGAAGCAACCCTGAGCTCTGACTGCAGAGTGAAGCAAGCAGCTCTGACTGCAGAGTGAAGCAGCCCTGAGCTCTGACTGCAGAGTGAAGCAACCCTGAGCTCTGACTGCAGAGTGAAGCAAGCAGCTCTGACTGCAGAGTGAAGCAGCCCTGAGCTCTGACTGCAGAGTGAAGCAACCCTGAGCTCTGACTGCAGAGTGAAGCAAGCAGCTCTGACTGCAGAGTGAAGCAACCCTGAGCTCTGACTGCAGAGTGAAGCAGCCCTGAGCTCAGACTGCAGAGTGAAGCAGCCCTGAGCTCAGACTGCAGAGTGAAGCAGCCCTGAGCTCAGACTGCAGAGTGAAGCAGCCCTGAGCTCTGACTGCAGAGTGAAGCAACCCTGAGCTCTGACTGCAGAGTGAAGCAAGCAGCTCTGACTGCAGAGTGAAGCAGCCCTGAGCTCTGACTGCAGAGTGAAGCAACCCTGAGCTCTGACTGCAGAGTGAAGCAAGCAGCTCTGACTGCAGAGTGAAGCAACCCTGAGCTCTGACTGCAGAGTGAAGCAGCCCTGAGCTCAGACTGCAGAGTGAAGCAGCCCTGAGCTCAGACTGCAGAGTGAAGCAGCTCTGAGCTCTGACTGCAGAGTGAAGCAGCTCTGACTGCAGAGTGAAGCAAGCAGCTCTGAGCTCTGACTGCAGAGTGAAGCAGCTCTGACTGCAGAGTGAAGCAAGCAGCTCTGAGCTCTGGCTGCAGAGTGAAGCAGTGAAAAAAAATTGAGGGATTGACCAATCAGACAAGGCTCACATCATGACCCTGCCAACCTGTGATTAGTCAGGGCCGCTGGTCAGGGCCATGCCAAGGGAAGCCAGAGGCGGCTGGCTTCCCTTGACACACAATCCAATCAAATCGCCTCAATTTAGTGTTGCAGTGACGCGTCCTAAAACCCGGAAGTAAGCTGCGCTCGGTTTCCCTCGACAAAAAAGCAATGGGATTTCTCCATAGGATTTTAGAAAATAGCTCGAAATAAGGTCAGTGGAAAACAAACCTGTTTGATAAATGCACGTTTTGTTCAGTCGGATAATATCCACATGTCTACCTATACTTTTATAATTTTCAAATCATAAATCGAATCGATATAAGATGGATAGCATCCACTCTCACCGCCGTTAGAAAGTAGCAAGCAACTGAAGCAAGTGCAAGATTGGAGGTGGAGATTTGGAGTATTTAATCAAAAATAATTGTACTAAACTTCTGCTACAGCAGCAACAACAAATACAATCTGATGACAGGCCAATGCCCAAACTGGAGCTGTGTACAGAGAGGAAAAAAGGAGCGACGTAAGACGTTAAAGGTCTCCTGATTTAGTTTGTGAATGAATGCTTATTAGAGTTTTGTCTGGAGAGTGCGTGCGGAGAAAGTTACCGGTGCGCCAAGTAGGAAGAGGAGCGCACAGGAGACAACCGTTTAATTGCAGACTGTTATGTTTATGTGGGGAAATGGCAGTGCATACATTATTTGAGATATATTTCAAACTCGGACTTCATTTTAAGGACATGTCGGCCAGGGGTGTAGCGCTATATGTTTATTTTATTAGCTTTTCTTTTTAATGACTGATTTTAAATGCCATTTTCTTAATGTCTTTCATTTTTATGTAAAGCACTTTGAATTGCCTTGTGTTGAAAAGTGCTTTATAAATAAACTTGCCTTGCCTTTGTTTAAGCAAAACAGGAGAGTAAACCAGTCTGCCTTGATCTATGACTTCATGTCCGGGACTCTCGGGGTATCTGCTGCCCGCAGCTGTTTGAAGGAAAGCCTCCTTCACTTCATGAAATGGCTGCAGGCAGCATCAGGAGGCAGCGGGACGTGTAACTCCGCCTCTGAGAGGTGCAGCACCAGCTGGACACATGCTGGCCCCGGGACCCGAGCGGTCCAGTTTGTGTCTGGATTTCTTTGGTTCTCTGACGCTTTAACAGAACAATGAGTCCTTAAACACAAAGTGGCGAGGGTGCAGCGTAGTGAGAGTCAGCTGGATCAGAACTCTGGCTCGCTTTCTGACGTTCAAACCCAAAGAACGAGGACTTTAAATCAACAGTGTTTAGTCAGCATGGAGATCATCTGAACCATCAGCTAAATGTCACAAATTCATTTTCATGATCGAAAGTCAATAAACATTATTCCTCATAATTATATATAATCAAATATAGGTTTTTACACTAATCGACCGATAGCCATCCTTCATGAGGATCATCACGACACATGATAGAGGTTCTCAATCTGTGCTCAATGATTTAAAAAACATCATCATAAGAGCAAATGATCTGTTTGAAAATGTACTTGTATATACTGTTTGTTAATAATTACTGTGTCTGTACATGTATGTATTTGTACATATATTTATTTCAACTCTAAATCTTATGTTTAGTTTTTATTCAATTTTAACGACATGTTTTTGTGTTTTTGGTGGGGGGGGGTAGAAACAAACGGACAGAACACAGTTCTGTATTATGCACTGAATGGACTACCAAACTGTTTTGTTGTTGAGGGAAAAGGAACAAATAGTAATATATAAGTAGCCTAAATCTAATTATTATTTAATAAAACGTAATCCAGGATTAACAATGAAATCCTCAAACTATGTTGAGAATCAGTAAATGACAGATCGTTTGCCTGACGACAGCCTGCCGGTGACACGACAGGAGTCTCTGCGGTCAGAGCAGCTCCAGCTGTTCAGAGCAGGAAGAGGGACTCCTAATCACCTGTCCATCTCTCTCCTCCCACATGGTCATGTTTCCACCAGGAAGTCATTATCACTAATTAGTCTCCTCCATGTCAACAAACACAACAGAGATTAGTAAGGGAATGTTCCCAGTGCCCTCCCTGTCCTGAGCAGCGACGTGCAGTCAGGGAGGCAGGGGAGGAAACGGAAAAAACAACTAAAGAAAAACTAAATAGTAATAATAATAAAAAGTCTCCACTGATCTGTGTTGTAAATGTGATTTCTGTTTGATTCCAATCGCTTTTTATAGTCAAAATCAGCAAATTTGCCCAGCTCCGCTACAACTACGGGTAGCGATGAGAAGTGAGGCAGGGACGAGCTCTGCCTCTCGTCGTAAGCCCACAGTAACTGGCTGGAGCGCGGGCACTCATTTAGATTTAGCACGGGCACTTATTTTGTGAGCCAGTTACTGTGGGGTGAGGTGAGGCACAGAGGAGCTCTGCCTCACCTCAGATGCGTCACCCCACAGAAACGGCTGGAAAGCGGCCCCAAGCGCATCCCTGCACCATCTCACTGTAGGTCACTAATGTAATGTTGGTAGATCCCTTTATTACATGTGTCCTCGCCACCCATAGTCTCTAAATAACTTATTTCACTTATATACGATATTTAGGCTCGCTGGTCTCATCATACAACGGCAATGAAAAAAGCACCAGGGGAGGCGGCCATAACCTCTGCCGCACTGAAGGGGGCGCAAGTGAGCCCACAGGTTCTTGTTGCTACTGTTATTCTACGCAGAGACCGTAGACGCAAACAACAAACTAGACTTTTGAAACTAGAGGAAGATAAGGAGGACTTTTACAAAGAAGTCAGAGATTGTTGTCCAGAAGGAGAGCATGGACTTCATCTTCAAGTCAAGGTACGACCACCATTGTAATGAAAATGGGATCTTACTAAGAAAGAACAATCCAATATTTAGATTGTGGGTATCCTTTTGTTGAACGGTCTGTTTAAAATGAATCGAAGCATCAGACTAAAAAAGATTTTGAAAATAACCGAATATTTCGATAAAGGTCAAAATATAATATTTGTAAATCTGCCTCTGAAAGAGTCTGTGCCCCACCAGCCACGAACCTCACCACACGTCACTGGTCCCAGGCACTCAGGCCCCGGCCACACGAGAACGAAAACGGCTAAACGCATAGGATTAACGCAAACGCAAAAAAGCTTCCGTCCACACGCAATATTCATCGGACAGTAGGCTTGTTTGAGACGCGTTGCGGCTCGCCTCGAAAGTAGACGAGAGTAGCCGATCGCAGCCGGGGGAGGTCTCAAAAAGCTCGCCTGAAGTCGGACAGCTCGGAGTCGGCTTCGTCTTCTCTCGGTTTTTTGGCGGATTGCAAACCACTTGAAGGTGCATACCGCCACCTCCGGAGTCGGCTTGACTCGGTTTGCATTTATAAAGAATGCACACATGTGTTTAATCGTTAATGTCAGATATGTACTAAGTAAATACATTTGTTCCTGCTCAAGATTAGATTAAACTTTATTGTTATTGCACAGATTACAGGTACTGAGACAACGAAATGCAGTGTAGCTTCTAACCAGGTGCAACAAGCAGTGAAGTGGAAAGTAATGTACACAATCTACAGAACAACATATAGAATGATGAATAAACAGTGGGGTATGAATACACTAGATAGCAGCCTGTGAGCAGTATGAACAGTGTGTATGAATATGCTAAGATATATAAAGTATGAAAACGGTAAGCAGTGCAAGTATAGTATAAAATATATAGAATGTCATGATGATAAACATTGTGGAATCAAAACATTCATATCAATAAATACTTTACTAACTATTATTGTTGTCAGTTTTACATTTGTATCATATATTATTATCAATATGATGTGGGGTTGCATTTTTATAGAACTTGTTGACAATGTTAATGTAACAAAATGATCTGTTGGGACGTGATGATTCGTGGCGCACTCATAACGCGCAGGGCATGATTGGTTTTTACTGTTGGGACTCGGGTTTGAGTCCAGCATGAACTGTTTTGTTATTTTCATGTCGATGCACATTGAATATTATGAGAATAGTTTGAATAGAGGATTCGTAATATTGTTTGCCGACACCAACATTCACGACCAAGCAGCATTTTAAAGTCTAAATATCCCCAATGACATTTCTGCTGCTATCTTTGCAAAACGAGGTAACAGTCACATGTTATCTGGATGAGTGCTGCACAATACCGTTTTGTTAAGGGATAAATGTGTGGGTCGTCTTTCATATTAAACATGATCCCTGGTAGATCGCCACGGAAATCGTAACACATTTTAACCTGGGCGGGTCACAGTTTAACCTGGGTGGGTCCCAGTTCCCTGGGAGGATCACAGTTTACAGATGAAGACTTCTCCACGCTGCTTTCAAACTGTGAGTAAACACTGTGTGCTTCACTTGGAGGCTGTCTGAAGGTATACACAGATGGACTTGGACATCAACAACAATATTCCGTAATAAGTCTGGTAACAATAGCTGGTTTAAATGATTTATTCGAGCAACTCGTTTGTCTTGTTGTAGTCCTCGCTGTTCGCGTCCGGATATCGCCATCGTAATCACAACCTCACACACTGGTACTGGATGTGCATCAACGTGTTCCTACGAAGCCAAATATACCAACAGATGTATGTAATGTAATGTTGACTCTGAACAAAGTGGTCTGGAAAACCCTTTCAGTTTTACTCCTTTAACTGTTGGTATTGTTCATGAAGCCTTATCCAAGTTAGATCCTAGGAAACCGGCTGGCCCGGACAACGTAGAACCTTTCTTTTTAAAGATGGCTGCAGATTTTATTGCTCCACCTCTTACTTCTCTTTTTAATCTCTCCCTCAGCACGAACACAATTCCAAAAGTGTGGAAGTCTGCTTATGTCTTGCCTTTACTAAAAGGAGGGGAGGCAACTATTTTAAATAACTATAGGCCAATTTCTAAATTGTCAGTTCTGGCTAAGGTGCTCGAACGCCTTGTGAGTGAACAAGTAAAGGAGTTTTTATGTATAAATGATATCCTGTCTGAGCATCAGTCAGGATTCAGAAAGAAACACAGCACCATCACTGCCACAATGAAAGTGGTAAATGACATTACTACTATTTTAGATAATAAGCAGAGTTGTGCAGCTCTGTTTATTGACCTTTCCAAAGCGTTTGACACCGTTGATCATTGCATTTTAAAGCAGAGGCTACTCAGTATTGGCATATCCAGCAATGCAGTGGGGTGGTTTGTGAACTACCTCTCTGAAAGGTCCCAATGTGTTCACTTTGATGGACTGTCTTCTGAATGGTTAAACATTTCTAATGGTGTACCACAAGGTTCTGTTTTAGGACCACTTTTATTCTCCATATATATTAACAGCGTAGGTGAAAATGTGGATGAAGCTACTTTACATTTTTATGCGGATGATACTGTGATGTACTGTGCAGGTCCCTCCATTAAGGAGGCTGTTGTTAAATTACAAGCTGTTTTTAACACTATTCAGACTCAGCTCTCTGAATTAAAGCTTCTTTTAAATGTGGATAAAACCAAGGTAATGCTCTTTTCAAAAGCTAAAAAGACACCAGAGCCTGTTTTAGATATTGTAACTACGCAAGGAACAAAACTTGAAGTTGTTGCCTGTTACACATACCTTGGTATCTGGCTTGATGATTGTCTCTCTTTTAAACTTCATGTCAATAACCTGCTTAAAAAACTGAGGGTTAGGCTAGGTTTCTTTTATAGAAACAAGTCCTGTTTCTCGCTTGAGGCCAGGAAAAGGCTAGTCACTGTGACCTTTGACCTGTGCTGGACTATGGGGATTTGTTGTATATGAATGCACCGGCCAATTACCTGAACAAATTGGATGCTGCGTATCACAGTGCTCTGAGATTTGTCACAAATTGTAAAGCGCTTACACATCACTGTACACTGTATACCAAGGCAGGTTTACCATCACTCTCTGTACGGAGGCTCAGTCACTGGTACATTTTTATTTATAAAGCTATGTTGGGTAAACTCCCGTATTATATCTGCTCTCTGATAACACAGAGAGTTGCAAGCAGCTATTGTCTGAGGTCACATGATGTAGTCTTGTTAGATGTGCCAAGAGCAAGGACTGTCTTAGGTAAGACAGCTTTTATGTGCGCAGCTCCACTTGCTTGGAACAATCTTCAGCAAGAATTGAAACTGGGCAATCTCATTCCTCTGCATGTTTTTAAAGCTAGGGTAAATGAAATGCTTGCCGATACAATGGGCACTTGTAAATGTCTATAACTATGTATCCTGTATAATGTCCTTTATTGTTTTATGTTTCATGTGGAACCTATATGCTGCAGGTCTCCCTTGAAAAAGAGATCCATGATCTCAATGGGACCAATCTGGTTCAATAAAGGTTTGAAATGAAATGAAAATTAAATGTAAACGACAGAAGAAAGCGATCGAAATGTGTATTTCAGTCGAAAGCCACGCACCCAACGGAAACGAGTTGATCAGGAAACGAGTTGATCAGGAAACAAGTTGATCCGGAACACCGGCCGACAGTAAAAATAAACATATTTATAACTAGTTTAGTTTGAGAGGTGTCTCCGTCCTGTCAGATTAGACTTCACTCGCGTGTAGGTCCACATCGAGAGAAAGATAAATAATCTGAATTCAGTGTGCAGGTTACTTTGACGCGGGGTGAGCAGCAGAGGTGGGGAGAGGCGGGGCTATTGCCTCATCGTTATCAGAAAATTATCGTATAGGGCGTACACACGGAGCCGTTGGACCCCCCAGAGCGTTGCGTATGCCGTTCTATCCACCTTGGGACCCGTTGTCGTTTCCTCAGTCGTTTAGTGCCATATTCGGTCGTCCTCGTGTGGCCGAACGGTCTATATGACACTAAACAGTAACGCAAACGACCGTTTTCGTCCTCGTGTGGCCTTAATATCACTTATTTTCCTTTTTCTAACCATCAGATTAGAATGCTATGAATGCATGTTAATAACAATACGAATGATGGAGACAGCCTCGGTGGGTGCTATTGAAAAGGAAACGGGAAAACTGAGACTTTCTGAGAATAAATGACCAAATGTACAAGAAGATTGTAATTGTTCCTCATACTAAACATTTTCTTCTGAATACTAAAAGTGTTCTTCTTTATACTGCGAGTGGTTCTGGAGTGTTGACCTCTTCATGCAGAAGTGTCTCAGCAGATTTGTCAGCCTATTAAATGAAAATAGACGTGAAGCCCTAAAGGTCAAGACGAGGAGACTGTGTGTCGTCAGCCTCAGGAGTGGAGTCTTCATCCAACAGAGAATACGTGATGCTGCAATGCACCACCAGTTGCCCCGCTCTGATCAACCCCTCCAAGACGTGTTGAAGTCAGCCAACATCAACTGCTGTGCAAAGAAAACACGTCCCTCTAAATGCTAATATGGACTCGTGCAATATCAAAATCACACTGTTAAGAACTCTACCTCACACACACATTTTGGTAAAGGCGAAGATATCAGAAAAAAATCATTCCAAATGTTATATCTTACATTAATAGTAATGTTTTAAAAATGATCATTCCCTCTTATTTTTACCAAGTATATCTTAATTGTAATATCAGTCAAAATGATCGAAAGTGAGTCGTTTGTCTACACCAGTGTTTCTCAAACTTTTTCATACCAAGGACACTTAACCAATAACAAAACACTCGCGGACCACCTATCTCCACAAATATCCTGAAACACATCGTTTTCTAGAACAGATTACAATTCACCTGCAAATTGTACAAACAGGTGGCAACATGTGTGACGAAGGTGTTGCGCTGGGCTATATCATGCAATCAAAAGTTACATTTAACCTCGCTCCTTTGCGGAGATATTCCCGCGAGAGTGCGGAAAACTTAAATTAACTTATTTATTTAAAATGTGAAATGTTACCAATATACTCACGGAGCACTAGGGGGCGCTTGCGGACCACGGGTCACACTTTGAGAAGCACTGGTCTACACTGTGCAGCCCCAGAGCCTAGCATTTGAAGCTGGAACAACTCCTCATTTAATGAATTACACAATTGTGTTTTGCTGGATTTGATGAGTTTCACTTTTAGTTTGTAGGAACACGACTGTTCCAGTTCAGCTCCAGAGCTTAGTGGAAGTGAGCACAGACCTAAGATGAGGTCCAGGTCTTTATCTGCACTGGTCTCTATGGAGATCAGCAGACGTCATTCAGTGGACGTTTATGACCCGCAGGGTGCGGACATGCTGTCTCACCAGTCACTAGCTTACACGCCAAGCCTCTGAGCACAGCGCACCAGCCACTGGGCCGGTTCTCACATACTGCACAGAGGAGGGCAGGTCGAACAATACATCACCTACTTCCTCAAAACACCGTTTATCACCTGCGACAAGTGCTGAATAACTTTTCAATGTTGTCCAATGACAACATTAATTAAATGACTAACAATAACACACATGTTGCCAATGAGACGATGGTGTATTTAATGAAATGTCAGAAAGTGTGTTTATCCTTCTGTCTTCAGGATAGAAAGTGCAGTATGAAAGTGTGTGGTGTCAGTCGGGGTGAAACCATGTCCAGTGTTTGAACCCACTGTAAACATCCCAAAAGCTTCAGAGACGTTCTTGCTCTGCACGGAAGCAGTTGGGTGTTGTGTGTTTGTGTGTTTGTGTGTTTGTGTCCCGCTGCCGGCAGAACAACCCAAAGCAGGATATGTACTGATGATGATACCGATGAACGGCGCAATGGAAACTGATCAGAGCGATAACGGTATGACTCTCTTCCTTCCAAACAGATAAGAATGTCTGCTTCTCTCCTGATGCATATCTTTCTCACTCGTATGGAAAAGTAAATGGTGCTGCTCATCACGAGTCAACAGACCAACTGCAGCGCCAATGGGTCTGGGCGCGCTTCATACGCTGAGGAACTGAACTGTTGTATACTAAATGTATCATGTCAACAAGTGTCACGTAACTGTATTAGGTTTGTTAAATGCAGTAATAGTTTGCACATGACATTCTGCACAGCCCTCCACTTTCAAACATCCTTCACTGTACTTTGCCATGTATTGTCATGTTCTCATTGTCTTAAGTGTTTTAGCATTTTTAGCTTTTAAGGTTCTTTGTATATTTAAATACTTGTCTTCAGTATTCTTTTTTTTTACCTACTTTTGCAACTTCTGTTCTTAAGTTATGGTGTTGGCAGCAGCCGTTACCAAAGCACATTCCTCGTGTGTTTAAATGTACCTGGCAATAAACCTCATTCTGATTCTGTTGAACCCGATCTGTTTTCTTATTAAACGTAAATCTGTGGACATATTACATCCAACTAAAGTCAACGTTTCCTCAGAGCAGAAAGCCCTCCTGAATGTTCACAGTGAAGCTAAAGAGCTAGCCCCTCTGGTGGGTTACGAGGCTCAACGTGCGCTCACCCTCATGCCGAGCACCAGGAAGCCGATCTCCTCCATCAGCGGGTACTTCCTGATCTGCTGCTCCCGTTTCTCCTGCGAGGCGAACGGGTCGTAGCTCCTCTGGCCCAGCTTCACGTCCATGATGCACGGCTTCACAAAGCGCCGCGTCACGTCCTCCAGCTTCAGGTACAGGTCTGAGGCGGGGCGATGTTATTACAAGTTAAGCATTCACATGCAAAGTCACGCTGAACAGAGAATGCATCATCAACTGGTACTGAGCTGCTGCTGAGTCCATTTAAGAAAATAAATGTTCACACAGAACTTCATTCCCCACGGTTCCTTTAACATGTTGACCGCTCATGTTCTGATATTCATAAAGACGTATAAAGAACGAGCCCAACTTTGCAGATGTTGATATGGTTGTGTCGAAGAGCGGTGACGAGGAGTTATCGATAGTGTTTTTATGAGACTGATGTTTTATAAACAAACCCATATGGCTCATGTGAATGGTAAGAAAGAAGCTTTCCCCTGATAACAGGTGTCTCCACATCTCCCTCTCTGAGTCTCACCGTTGGGGCTGTCAGGAGACGACCAGGTGCCGTAGTACTTGGGCAGATGGCTCTGGAGCTCCAGAAGGCATGGATCACAGCAGTCCTCTGCATACACCTAGGACACACACACACACATTACCACCTTCATACTATACAGTACATACAGATGGATAGCAAACTATATATCTGTCGCCGCCATTTCTGTTCTGAAAGAATTGGTGCCAGTCAGTTTGTTTGGAAAGACGTTAAAGTCCTGGACATTGGGGGAGACATTCTGGTCCAATATTATCTATGTATAATTGAATTTAGAAACAATTGATAGGAAGGCTATTCACAATGACGCTGTAACCCAGTTTGAAGCCTTCATTTTGTTTTTAATATAAAATATACTGAATAAAAAAACCCTTTGTGAACAAACAGAACAAACTGATCATATTTGAACTAGGGTTGCTTGTGCAGAGAAGCCTCTCTCTGCCGGCACCCTGGAGACGAGCTGACAGCAGGTCTGGACTTCTGAGGACTTCACGGGCCGTGGAGGAATCCAAGCTTCCATAACGCGGCCATCACAGTGTTGGCATCTTGTGGCGTCCGTGAAACTCATCTATACGGCAGGCTCTTTAACGAGACACTATATTAATAAATGTCAGATTCCAACAGATGTCCCGGTCAGAGTCTGGTGAAGACCAGGGAACACCGGCTGCAATAACCATTCTCTGCATTCTGCTTTACTCTGGCTACCTCTGGATTCCCCAATAGTTCAGCCTGTAAACAGATGTTCTGGAAGGAATCTGGGAAATAAGAAAATACTGGAAAACATCCCAATTTGAAGTCCAAGGCGCCCGTTCTCTGACGGACGTAACACATGGTACACTTCAGTTCATGCAGTCACTGAACTGACGACAGAGGGGCTTTGGTCAGGGAGCACGATCTGGATTTGTAAGATGAAAATGGGGAAAGTTCTGCGAACATTTCTCAGCAGCAGCAGCAGCTTGTCTTGTTCTAGTTACTTCCCCTCGAGTGGGGAGTGGGTGGGTTGAGATGTGTGTGTGGGATTAGTGGGCTGGCTGGGTGAAGGCGGACAGAGATGCTAGGCTCTAAAGCAAATACTGAGCAGCACTCACACCCGTCACAGAGAAGGACACAGTGCGCTGTGGAATGTCTGATATCTGTACTGAGCATTAAGACTAAGCATTACGTGGCTATCATTCAAACTGTACTGCAGCCGTATGTAAAGGCGGAAAGCTCTTCCTACAAATTGAATTGAAAATACAAAACAATTTCATTTGAATGAAATGAATTCAATTAAAGCTGAAAGAGATCTAACGAACATGTAACACCGACAGACAGCTGTTGTTGTGTATTTCCTTTTGGTATGTGTGCATGTCGTTTTATGGATCTATCTACACGCATGTTGTAAATGAGCTTTAAACATTAACCATGGTGCATCTGGTCTTTGTGCTTAATGCGTGTTTTGCAAAATAATATTGTCTATATAAAATAATAATTTAAAAGATATTTCATAACGGCTTTTTAGAGAAGTGGGGTAACAATGTCAAAGAATGATATTACGCAACACAAAGAGTGATGATGAACAATGCATTGCAGTATCGACCGGTTCTGAGCGGCTTAGTCATCAAACACACCTTTAGCATTAGACGGTTCAAGATCTATTAGTTTTGCAGACGACATTGATTTCCACCGTTCTTTCCGATACGATGACCGCTCATGCTCTGAAGCAGGGGTGTCAAACTCAATTTCATCACGGGCCACGTAGGAATTATGGTTGCACCCAAAGGGCCGGTTGTAACTTTAAGACTATATCAAAAATACATATATATATATAATATATATTATATTACATGAGTGCCTCTGCATTGGATTATTATCCGATAGGATAATAACTTCATAATTAACTACGTCTGAAAACAGAAGTCTAGGGCAAGTAATTGCAAGTCTCTTAGGTGAGTCTCACAAAATGATTTAAAAAGAAAAGCCAAATTAAAAAGTAAAAACAATAATTGACATTTTGAAAAGAAAGGGACATTTTGGAGAGAAAGGTGACAAAGAAAGTCAAATTCTGAGAAAAAAAGTCAAATTTGAGATGCATTGTGGGACATGTAGTTTATGGGCAACGTGCTTCTGTAAATCGCCATGTGACCGTATAATAAACATATAATATTCTTTCAGAGATCTTGTGGGGCCACAGAAAATGAAGCCGCGGGCCGGATTTGGCCCCCGGGCCTTGAGTTTGACACCCCTGCTCTAAAGACATAATGATTACGGCTACATGTGAGCCGTAAGTATGTTTTGCAGGTGATGATATTGTTGTGCATGCGACTGAGAGAGTAGTGTTGAGTGCATCAGTGTTACCATGCTGTAGAACTGCATCTCCCTGGGCCCTCTGGGTGGGGGCTGCAGTTGCTTCAGGACCGTCCCGTCTGGGTGCTGCAAGATCCCTGCAACACATACCAGGCACTGATCATCAAAACAAAGTTGATCAACTTAAAGTACAGCGCTTCAGCGGTCAAATGATACGTAACAGTTCATGAAGTGAGGAGTTGGTGCTCCGGCCTCAGCCCCTGTTCAGCAGACGTATCAGTGGTAGTGGTACACGTGTGTCACGAGTAAACACCAACAGTTCACTGGTTCTCACGGTGTGTGAGGTTAACGTCACCCAGTGCATCAGACGACCTGCTGCCGTCCGTCACACACAACACGGACAGCAGCACGAGAGTCCAGAGAGACGGGCGAGCGCTCTGTAGACAGTTTGAGAACATGGACACAGACAGAGAATCCGTCGATATGAGGTGATTGTATTTATTAGGAAGTGTCTGACTGAGAGGAACATTTCAAAGATAGGGCGAGCAGCATAAGGGACTTATCTCTAGGAGATAAGCCGATGACATGTTGCATGCATGAGCGTCAAAGAGAATCTCTCGTGCCATCAGTATCCTTTAGTTCACACGCAGAATGAAGTAAGACTCCAAGTAGCAATTCAGACTATAAACGGATGTGTACAATGTTAACCCATGTAGTTGATCAACTGCCAAGTAGGGTCTTTTTCTCATACACTTCTATACAATCAAACCTATTCTAGCTACAAGTGAAGTTGCTCCCTGCTGGCCATTAGAAATAATGAGGGTTTAAGGGATCCATTGTTAGACTCCTAGGTTGCAGCTTGATTTGGATGGAAGTGTCATGACCTTGCTTTCATTAAGAGAGCGCTTGTTTCTACCGTATTCATGTGTAGGAGAGCTGCAGAGAAACATGTTAGAGTCACCAGGCAGAGATGCTGGCTGATTGGGTGGCTTGTATTCATTCGTCAGAACCAGCTGACTGACAGATGCATGCATGTGATGGGTTATCAGACGACACGTTGCACTGGGGTCTGCAGCGGAGAGGGGCTCTCGGGTTCAAGTGTTCTGCCAGGTCGGGCCTGATTAACAGTCCAACATCAGGAAGGACACAGCTTCTCAACAGCAAGGACTTGAGTCAGCCACACTTTCAAAAGAATACATCAACGTGTAACTCACACTAACAACTAAAGCACTTCAACCTGCTTCACATCCTCCGTATGAAGCAACAGCACATAGCTGTAGATGCAGGATGAAGGCACGCAGACTAGAAGAGCTGCAAAGAGTCAAGTGACTGAGTGGACAAGTCGTGTTCTAACTGCACATCAAGCACGGAGGGAGTCTGCCGGTCCAGATGAGTGCTGCGAATAAGACCAGTGTAAACATAACTCATGTGTTTGTGCACACCACACGCCATTACATGAGATGCAGCCGTGACGTGACACTGCAATATCACTGTTTCTTATATGAGGACGAGTTTAAAAGGTTGTGTTGTATTGATGACTCACTGCAGTAATCAGTAATGAGTAAAACTGCAATAGAACTGACTCGTGTTGTTCTTTGAAGTAGTCAGTCAAGCAATCGAGGCGTCGAGGCGTCGAGGCGTCAGAAACAAGTGCCTTTGCTTTGTGAATATTCACTCTCTGGACAACCTGCGAGTTTCATAAACGTATGTTCGCCCATTGTTTGCAATAATCCAAAATCATATTAGATATGTTGTCGGGATGAGCAGTAGGATGCTGACCTCCAGGTTCACCCCCACACAGACGTCCTCCTGCAGCATAGTGACTGCCACCCAGGTGGATCAGAGGACACAATGCTGGTGTAATGTCAGCAGCCTCATTATGAAAGCACTCATATTGGTTCACCTTATGTTGCCATTCTTGTGAGATATTTTAAAGTGTAAAACAGAACTGAGTGGCCACCAGAGATGGGGTCGTTACTAAAAAAAAGTAATATATTACATATTACTTTTTTAAAAAGTAATATATTACACTACTTCGTTACTCTCTCGTTACTTTACTCGTTACTTTACTCGCCGGGCCAGCCTGCCCCTCCCTACAGGCAGATCACGCAGACTGCTAACGTTTCAAATGTTCTCTTTAGTTCAGTTTCCATTGTCGCATAAGACTGATCCAGATCCTGAATGTTTTCCTATCTGACCGTGGCTGTCCTCTGTCTCCTGCTATCTGACCGTGGCTGTCCTCTGTCTCCTGCTATCTGACCGTGGCTGTCCTCTGTCTCCTGCTATCTGACCGTGGCTGTCCTCTGTCTCCTGCTATCTGACCGTGGCTGTCCTCTGTCTCCTGCTATCTGACCGTGGCTGTCCTCTGTCTCCTGCTATCTGACCGTGGCTGTCCTCTGTCTCCTGCTATCTGACCGTGGCTGTCCTCTGTCTCCTGCTATCTGACCGTGGCTGTCCTCTGTCTCCTGCTATCTGACCGTGGCTGTCCTCTGTCTCCTGCTATCTGACCGTGGCTGTCCTCTGTCTCCTGCTATCTGACCGTGGCTGTCCTCCGTCTCCTGCTATCTGACCGTGGCTGTCCTCCGTCTCCTGCTATCTGACCGTGGCTGTCCTCTGTCTCCTGCTATCTGACCGTGGCTGTCCTCTGTCTCCTGCTATCTGACCATGGCTGTCCTCTGTCTCCTGCTATCTGTATATTTTGCGCAGTCTATCTCTGCTCACGCTGTTGCGTCGGCGTGTTCTCCTGCGTGTTGGCCATGTGTTGCACTGGAACCAGACACCGCAAAGACTTCAGCAGAGCAAGTACGAACTGCGCATGCGTGAGTGGCAATAACTCTCCTTACCAGCAGGCGGCGGTAGTGTGTATTCGTCATTCAAAACAGGCAACAACTGGAAAACAGAGAAGAAGAACAGACTATGTGATGTAAACAAACAACACATAGCTGTGCGGTAGCTTCACCTTAGCATGTGTTCTTTGCAGGTGTTTGTTGAGGTTTGATTATGACTGATTTTAGAAAGTAACGAAGTAACGCGTGTCGGGGCAATGTTAGTAACTGTAGTGTGATTACTCAATTATAAAAGTAGCGTGTTACACTACTCCGTTACCGACAAAGTAATATTATTACAGTAACGCGTTACTTTGTAATGCGTTACACCCAACTCTGGTGGCAACGATTCAGTAATTTGAAGCTTTGAGATTTAAAGTTTAAAAGTCCTGCCCTGCCTTCACCATTAAGAATTAGCATGCAGCAAGAGACTTTCACCTCTGCCTTTCTGTGTTGAATCAGATCCTGTGACCACACACACACACACACACACACACACACACACACACACACACACACACACACACACACACACACACACACACACACACACACACACACACACCACACACACACACACACACACACACACACACACACACACACACACACACACACACACACACACACACACACACACACACACACACACACACACACACACACACACACACACACACACACACACACACACACACACACACACACACACACACACACACACACACACACACACCTTGTTGAACACTGCTTGCCCCTGCTCTCATTGGAACTAATGAAACCTGCCTCAGTCTACCATCCATGACAATCTCCACTTGTGTGCCATCACTTACACACATGTAAACACAGCCCTGCAAAGTGAAGGCCTGAGTAAACAGGCTGATGCTCAGTCAGTTCCAGCTGAACAGGATCCACTGCTTGATCGGTTACAGAGCCTGCAGAACAATGTACTCTGTCCTGCCTGTTAGTTTCAACATGCTATGATATGCGGCCTGGGTTAATGATTGTTCACGAGCCAGCGCAGGGAGGGACTCCGATAAGATCATGACCGTCAGATGTACTGCGTTCCCTCCTCCTGTCTGCTTGTGGCTCGTGCAGATGAGACATGAGACATTCTGGAGAAATCAACAGCTATAATCTACAGAAACACACGCACGCACCATTGCACACATTTAGATGGCATTGATCAGAGTACATATAAGATGGCTTATACATTTGATATTTCATGTACTGCATGCAAACATGTTCCATGGCAGTTTATTGCTTCATTTCAGCAAAAACTGCTTAAGCTGTCACTTTTCATTTCAGTAGAAAATTAACTAAGAAATAAATAAAATGCAATATTACACACTTCTAGTTCTGTCCCACTCCGTGTTCACACCGACTCATCTCCAGCTAGCCTGGAGCAGAGACACAGTAAGCAAACATGGACCATGATCTGCTGGTAGCATCATTAACTGAAGCTGGAGTTAAACACCGTATCAATAACACACAGGTCTACAGGAAAGCCCATTAACTAACGCAGTGAACCAAAGGGAAATCAAATGTCATTCCAAAGAAAACTGTGACGCAAGGCTCAATCAAAGCGCTCAGGTTAAACAGGTACACTTCAGCCAGATCCACTTGTGGACAGACAGGTTGGCAGCAGGACGCTCCTGAGGACGATGAGCACACATCATTACCATGTGTGTTCCAGGAAGTGTTTACATACAGTCTTTGGTTGCCATTCATGGAGTAACGACTGATCAGCTGTGACTCACATGTCTGAAAGGCGCTTTTACTTCCAGTATCACGCTCTGCACCTCGCCTGACGACACAGAATGGGTCTTCTAATAGTGTCAGATGACCTGCGTAGCCTATAGGAGTGCGAGACAGTGAAGGTGACTACAAAGGCACCAAGTATCTCGGTTTGATCATTTAGTGCAGAGCTTTACAAGTTAGATGAGTAGTGAGACAGATAATGTAACTCATTTACACAGGTGAACGTCAACAAGGCTGGGACACTGACTCGTCAATAGATACTATATGGAACATTAACGCATATCATGTGACACCAAATACTGTGAACCTCGCACTTCCCATGTATATTCTGCATATTTATTGTTGTACTTTATTGTTTGTATATTTGGTGTATTTATATTTATTTTAAACATGTATTTGTATTATAAATGGCTTACGTTTTTTTTTATATTTGTATTGGGGGGAATTAGCTTGTCATTGTCCCAGCTTGTTGAAGTTCACCTGTGAACATGAATCACATCTGATGTCATGTGGCTGAATTGTACCCGTTTAGCCCTTTGATGGAGCCTTGCATCATTTTTATATTTGTTCCTGTTTTACAACTGAATTCCTCACATTGTGTTTATGTATGCGCCACTGTACACCAAAAGCAAATTCCTTGTAAGTGTAAAACCACTTGGCGATAAACCTGATTCTGATTACAATTTGCTTGCTGCTCCCTTAAATGACATCTCCTAATTCACTCTTGCTGACAGCAAGTGTAGGCTATAGAATTAGTAGAGTTAGGCCTTTTGTGAATTTCTTCTTTTTCATTGTTTCGGTTAACTGATCTTCCCACACAGGTTTTCCAATAACAAACTGTGGGTGGTGCAGTCTGAGGAAAGTTGTAGATAAGAAACTGTTGGTGGGTTGTTTGTGGGCTAAATGTTCCCCCCAATCTAAAAACAATATATTGTCCAATTCACAACAGTTGGCAGCCAGGTGTAAACAAATTGATCTATTATTTTAATGACAGAAGCTTTAATCATAGGAAAGGTCTTGTCCATGTTACTTACCCACTGTATCCACTCCATACTTGTGACCCGCCACCTGATGTGACAGCGGGACGCAGCCGTTCAGGTGAGCCTGGCCTTGTGGCCCCGGTGACCGTTGACCGGACTTCTCTTTCACGGGGTGCCCGGCGGAGAGCCGCGGGGTCAGGCTGACCCCAACAGCGCCTGAGCTGGGGGTCAGTTCCAGTCTTCCAAGGGCTAGAGAGGACTCCATCATCATTTGACGCTGGGTTGTTGACATTTGCAAACAAATATTTAAAAAATGGGGGGAAACAGTCTTTGTCTAAGAAAAAAATAAAATAAAAAATCAACCAGGTGACTGAATTGATTCACATGCTGTTATTATGTAAGAACACAATACAGCCCAGAACACAAATGGTTAGGGCGTGAGTTTGAGAAGCCCTCATGGAAATGGTCCAGTCCAAGCGAAACCAGCACAGCAGCTTCGGTCGTGTCTGCCGTGTTCGACCACCGACAACAGCCACAGTCACGGGCAGCAACAGTGTCGTTCCCCCCGCTGTGTCCCGGTTGCGAAACAGGGCTCCCGAACCAGCGTGAATTGAGTGATTTTCATATCTTAAACAGAAGCATAAATACACCCTGGCCACATCCCACTTCCTACTAGTGTCAAATAGTTTGAAGGCAAGGCCGACTTCCGTTTGCAACTTCCAAAATAAAGCGAATGGAGATATCGAATCTGCAGTGTACCACGGTATTAATAAATCGGAGATGTATGTTGCTATTAGAGCCGCCTTTCGTTGTGTCGAAGTGTTTAGACTCTGTCCAATCTCAAACGATGTTGATCAAAGTCAAACCAAATACATTTGGCACATTTATTGTGAAGGCAAGGTCAACCCACTTCCGGTCTCAACTTGATCATGTTCTGCTAACCTGACGCAACTTCACTTCCTCGGTCCAGAGAAGTAAATACTGTTGTCTCTCAGTAATGGTGATATTACGACACACTTAACAGTGATATCCAGTTCCAGTCATCAAATAGAGAAGCAGGCGAGGCGAATGGAGACAATAAAGTGTCGAAATTGCATAAAGGGCCATTCATCATTCCTTGTGTTTGCTAAGTCATCGATACTGTCCATTAGGCTGCGAAGCGAGCCCTTCCTCGCGTCACAATTCGGCACACCAGAGGGACCTGACACTTGTCGTACAACCGTCCTCTAGACGAAAGGCAACCCGTTCAATATGATCACAAAAAAGATGCATTATCGTCCTTAAATCCATCATATTGTATGGGATTGTATCTCAGTTATAGATATCCAGTTGAGTGTAGGCGGCTACCTCTCCGTACCGAACAGCGCCCAAAGCCTCCCACACGTTTGCGACAGTTTCCAATAGTGCCGCAAATCATTCCTTCACATCAACTGACAGTTCGGCCCAATCCCAAACCAAGTCCTACACATTACCCCTCCGTGACGGAGTGAACTCTGTGGAGTGACACTCGCAGCTCAACGAGGCTCCCTCCTGTCAGATGGAGGGAGTAAATACAGCAGCAAGCTTTGGGACGGTCTCCCCTCTCTCCGGCAGAAACAGGAAATGCCATAACTGTATAACAACGGTTTCAAATCAGCATCTCTTAGACAAAAAATAAAAATTCATAACTAAAATAAAACTCCAAACATCTTTAATTGTGTTACTTCTTATATAAAGCTCTTTTAGTTTTAAACCTGATTTGTATAAGCTTCTTAGTTTTTACAACAATCTGTAAATATACACAACTTTATCATAAAATGCACACATTTACCTTTTTCTAGACTAAACACTGTACGATCCTAAGTTAAAAACATATGAGGTTATCATGAGGTTGTTAACATCGCAATTTATCAGTGGATGTTTGCTGGGTGTGTCCTGACGGACACACACAGCGTTGAGACCGGCAGGGGCGCGCGAAGGGGGGAGGGAGCTCCCCTGTCTGCACATTTATTTTATTTTTATTTTATATATATTTATTTCATTTATTGTGCCTGAGATTATATTTTATACGATACATTATTATTCAAATGATAATTTAAAACTATATGATCAAATTATTTTTCTTCAGGGAAGAAAAATAAAAAAGATGTGGAAAAAAAGTTTTTTGTTAGGAACAGTATAACCCTAACCCTCAGTCGGCTACTTTTAACGTGACGCACAACAACACAAGTAACTGACATGGCGCAAAAACGTATCTCGGAATTTGTTCTCTCTACAAATGCTAAATCTGCTAAATCATGTGCATAATCTGTATATGTATCAATATCATGTTTGTGGTATTTTAATTATTATTTTATGGTTATAGCTGCTGCATGCAGCTGTGCATAATCTGTGTAATATGTAGCCAATACATTCCACATTGTTGGTAAAATAATATTTGACATCTTTGTAGTGTGTACGTGCGTGCGTGCGTGCGTGTGTGTGCATGCTTGTGCCCGTATAGTGTTCACTGGATTCCATTGTTATGCCACTGTCCGTGGCCCATTCCCAAACCGCCCGCTACACCCTACCCCTCCGTTTGCGCGTTCGCGCGGAGGGTCCGCCATATTAAGTGCTGTTCCAAACCAACGAGTGTGGAGCGGTGTGGAGCATGGGTGTATAATAAGAACTGGATACAGCGTGGGAGGCGGGGCCTCATTAATTCCTATGAAAGTTGCTCATTTGCGCATGATAAAATGGCCCAACTTTTGCTTTTGAGAGAGCGAAACATCACAGATTACCCGGCATGCCTGAGAAGTACCCGTATGCCGGGGTAGACATTAAGGGTAAAATGCCACTGGCCCTCCGGGCAGGTGGAATTGTATTATCACTCGCCCCACCATTGTAACCACTGGCCCGGAGCTTTCGTCCACCAAAAAAAAATCGACTAATAATGAAGACAATGAACACATTGTTGCAAGAGTAATGTATGCACAAACTACATTACTACTTGTACTACAACATTTGAATCATCAGTTCTTCCTCATTTTCCTCAATTGTTCATATTTGGTTTATTAAAATAATGATATTGTGGTCATTGTTAAAAAATGTCTGCTATTATTATGAGTATTATTATTTGTATAATGCACTTTCTGCCTTCCTGTCATAGGAGAGACATGTAATGGCTATGTAATTGATTTGATTAGAACCTTCATTATCCTAAACTGCTGGGGACATTTCCCTATAGCCAATACCTTTATATTGTCTACTCTTCAATCATCAATTAATCAATCATCATCAATCAATCAAACCAAATTTCTTTCTTTTTGGTGTCTATATACGCCGGGATCCAGAATCATGGATGATCCTGCGGTCCTGTGTCCTGGATCGCGAGCCATGGATCTTGAGTCGTGGCTGTGGTCCTGGATCATCAGTCCTGGATAGATATCCTCGTGGATTCATCTTCCTATTATACACACATGCTTTTCCAAATATTTGGACTACCTATGTTGCAAATGTATTATCTTTTCAATTTACACACGGCATCTATTGCACGTCTGTCCGTCCTGGGAGAGGGATCCCTCCTCTGTTGCTCTCCCTGAGATTTCTCCCATGTTTCCTTTAAACTGGGTTTTCTCCGGAAGTTTTTCCTTGTACGATGTGAGGGTCTAAGGACAGAGGGTGTCGTATTGTCATACTGATATTATGTGCAAACTGTGAAGACCACTGAGACAAATGTAACATTTGTGATATTGGGCTATATAAATCAACATTGATTGATATTGTCTACTCTTCACTTACTTGTCAGCATAGGTCGGCATTGATGTACAGAGCCGACAGCAGACCTTGTTTATATTAGCATCATATTGAGAGGTGCAGCCAGTGACGCGTCCTAAAACCAGGAAGTAAGCTGCTGGTTCCCTCCACAAAAAGCAATGGGATGTCTCCACAGGGTTTTGGAAAATAGCTGGAAATAAGGTCTGTGGAAAACAAACCTGTTTGATATGCCAACACATCCTCACTCCCAGGTCGGCCTATGTTGACGTTATGTCAAGTCCCCTGCCGGCTTTTTCCAACGCAAGCCTTAGCGTCCATTTTCAATGCAAGGGGGGGGGGCCTTAGCGTCCATTTTCAACGCAAGGGGGGGGGCCCTTAGCGTCCATGTTCAGCTTTCCGGGATGTCCATGTGCTTCTATGGACGCTCATGGAAGCATTATTTTTATTATTAGATATTAATAGGATCCCTATAAAGTATATTCATTACTCGTTATTCTCTAGGCCTACTAATAGTTAATTAAAGACTGTATATAATGACTATTTTGCACATCCCGTTCAAGATTTCAAGATGTTCTAAGGTTTATTGACATATCATATAGGCCAGGGGTGCCCAACCAGTCGATCGCGATCGACCGGTCGATCGCGGGGAGATTCCCAGTCGATCGCGAGATGTGTCTAAAAATAGAACAACAATATTTTATCGTTTTATCGTTAATGTCCTGTAACATAATCTTCCTGTGCCAGAATAATGCACTTGAATGCATCAAAGCTTTGTGATTGGCCGGCGTGACCCCATGTGTCGGGGCGTGGCTGGTGAGCAGTGGGCAGTGCACTTCCCTAGTTCGCTAACGTTGTCCGTGTCAACAGGAGTGACAGTCCGCACACACACAAGACCGCAATGGCAGAAGCAAAACATATATCATTTTCACTCCGAGTGGGAGGATGATCATTTTTGTATCTATTCCAATTAAAAGTCCATCTGTCTCATCTGCAATGTGAGCATGGCTTTATCGAAGAAGGGTAATTTTGGAGCGGCATTTCAAAACAGGGCACAAACGCTACGAGACGGAATTCCCTCCTAATTCTGCCCTACGCTCCAAAAGGGGAGGGGCCTGAAAGGACAGCTGAATGCACAGCAGTCCATTTTCACCAGGCCCAACAACAAGAGCAAGGCTGCTTCAGAGCATCTTATCGTGTCAGTCACGTTCTTGAGAAACACATGAAGTCTTTCAAAGATGGCGAAGTTGTGAAAGAAGCATTCCTGGAGGCTGCGACGCGTAATAAAACAGTAATAACAGTAGCATTTCAACAGGTTTTTGATATAATAAAAACTCAAGTTAGATACCGTTATTAATCAGCTGTACGTTTTAGTTTGTTTGAACTTATTCATTATAATTATTGTACAAAATGGTATGAGAATGCAAACTTAAATTGATTATAGTCTATTATCAATTCAGGTTAAGAAACTAGTGTTGCTTGCATCCTATTTTAAAGGCATTTATTTTTATACTCGACTAAAATGCAACAAAAAAAGGGTTTGATTCTATGAATTGCACTTTGGCAGCAGATTCCTGAGTAGCTTCAGATCTGAGTTGTCTTATTAGTAATCCTCATTTATACTTTTGGAGCAACACTGTTTTTATATAATGGCAAAGAAAGGGTTCAGAGTCTTTTCTTTGTTCCTGTGTCATATGTGGCAGCACTGTTCAATGTTTCTTGAAAACATTACTCACTGTAGTGACGTGTGAATAAACTCCAACTCTGTATCAACAACACTGTTGTGTAGCTTCAGTTAAATACTTGTATGTAGATTAGAAAGAGGTAAGATAAAGGATCTGCAGTATTTTATGAAGTATTAATCGTACAAAGGTCAGTTTTATACAAGTAGTGTGTATTTACCTGGCAGTAGGCTGTCAGTAATGGCTACGCCAGACTGGCAACTTTAAAAGTAGCTCTCGGTTCAAAAAAGGTTGGGTACCCCTGATATAGGCTAACACAACTGTGGTGTAGTTCTGCACTGAATGAAAAACTTGGGTCGCAGGTTCCTCAACAGTGCATTACAAGACCTCTATCAATATGTGTGCATACCTCCAGCAATGTTAACTATGTTGAAACACTTATTTTAACTGATATTATACATAATGTATTATACTCTTGTATGCAGATATTTCATCTCCGGCCTTGTCAGGTATTGAACAATCAATAAATAAAGAACACAGAATTGTTAAATATAAAACACAGAATTTGTGTGATTATACTAAATGATTTTCAAATAAACACAACTGCATATTTAACTGTTACACATGCTGATGTAACGCAAATGTTCCAACTTGGGATCAATAAAGTATATCTTATCTTAAGCTGATCGATGGCTACTGCCATATTTGCAAAATGTGCCTCTGAACCTTGACAAGTGCATGTTTCAGGCTTATCAATTAATGTAATGTAATGTAATCTTATCAATTAACAACAGGAGGGGTCACAAACATATGTCCAGCTGTTAAATAAAGCTCTTCTGACCTTAGCTGGCGTGTGGGTATATATATTAATACTGCCCATTATGGGCACAAGCCATTTTCACCCATTTATTAATTATATGTTTTAAATGTGAGTGTTTCCTGTCCCCTAAACCTCCAGGGATGTACACAGTTTAATACTGGCAACTTCTTATTATGGGAAATACGAAAACGTCTTTTAAAACTACAACTCCCAGTAGAGACGTGCCATAGTGAACATGTTGCAAAACAGAATAGCCAGCATGTGTAGTTCTGGGGACGGGGTGGGGGAGGGGGGGGACGCGGTGGACCCGTTCAAATCCAGTTTTGAACAGTCTGCCGTGGTTCCATCCCATTTCAAGTGCTGTTCGAGGCTCGGTAACCCTCGGAGCACACTCTCCAATCACAGAGCTTGAGGACGATCACGGGGTTTGTCAAACAGAGCACATGGTGTAGTCCAAACGATAGCTGGGGATTCTGGGTAGTGTAGTGTCTTCATTGCCTTTAAGGGCAGTTGACACAAACGAATGCCGTGCTTCCATAAGCGTCCATAGAAGCACATAGACATCCCGGAAAGCTGAAAATGGACGCTAAGGCCCCCTCCCTTGCGTTGAAAATGGACGCTAAGGCCCCCCCCCCTTGCGTTGAAAATGGACGCTAAGGCCCCCCCCCTTGCGTTGGAAAAAGCCGGCAGGGGACTTGACATAACGTCAACATAGGCCGACCTGGGAGTGAGGATGTGTTGGATATGCACGTTTTGTTCAGCCGGATAATCTCCACATGTCTACCCTACTTTTTTATAATGTTTGAATCATAAATCGAATCGATAGATTATAAAAGGGTTTTAGGACGTGTCACTGCCAGTGGCGGAGCTGGGGGGTGGCCACCCCCAGCTGAATCCTGGCCACCCTATTGGCCACCCCAAACACCCTCACCACGGGGGCCCAAACTATTTTAGAACATTAAGAACAAAATGTTTAAGTAACCTTTCATCATTCATCAATAATTAACATAAATATAACGTAATATTGATAATGTACTCACTAAACTTACAATTCATTTAACTTATTTTCTTCCAAAAGTTAATTATCCAAAGCCTCTGTACACCCCCTTCTATTTACATGGAATGGTTTGGTCCCGCCTCCGCCTCCGGCACTTTCTAGCAGAGAGTGACGGCCCCTACACACGGCGGCATGCGTTGCCGCTTCAGCGCTTCTGCCCATTCAAACTTTGAATGGGGTGACGTCACAAACTGCATTGTGGGAGCAAAGTGTAGCTTCTCTCGAGGTGCTCGCTGCAAAAGTAGAGCAATGTTCTACTTTTGCCGCCTCGACGGAGGCGTCAGCCAATCAAATCCCTCGTATGTAAATCTGACAGTACAAGCACTAGCCAATCAAACCGGGTGTATGTTGGGAGAGCCAGACCGCAGTTATTTCCCATATGTCAACAAAAGGAGGAGAAAATGATCGTGGCGGTAGGGAACATACAGGGATACAAACCGGAGGAGCCAGGTATGGGGGGAGGTGGCAGAGACAGTGGGGGAAACTGGTAGGTTTTCGCCTGTTTGGGGAGTTTATATCCAGTGTATTTCGTTTGAATGGACAGCTAGCAAGCATAGACAGTATATTTAGCCAGCATGGATGTAGCGTGAATGCTTTGCTTTGTATGTCCGGGGCGGGACATTCATGTGGTTGGTTGTTGGTCGGGTTGCTCGCGTTGATTCCCCAAGCTCAAGACACGCCCACTGCCAAGCGGCAACGCACGCCGCCGTGTGTAGGGGCTGTGACAGTCATGCGAGCGAGCAAGAGGGCTGTCTCTCTCACTCGCGAGCGCAGAGCCGCTCGCGGGCCGCGGGGGTTTAATCTGCGCGCGAGAGTCATTTTATGCGTGTGTAAAAGCACATTTCCCACTCGTGAGTAGCTTGTTTTACGCGCTAGAATATTGACCCAAATCTGACTCCATAGCCCACTCCCCCTCCACACCGCTCCACACTCGTTGCTTTGGAACAGCCCTCAATATGGCGCACCTTCCGCGTGAACGCACAAACGGAGGGGTAGGGTCAGAGATGGGGTCGTTACTAAAAAAAAGTAATATATTACACATTACATATTACTTTAAAAAAAAGTAATATATTACACTACTTCGTTACTCTCTACATAAAGTAATTCGTTACTTTACTCGTTACTTTACTCGTTACTTTACTCCCAGGGCCGGCCCGCCCCTCCCTGCAGGCAGATCACGCAGACTGCTAAAGTTTCAAATGTTCTGTTTAGTTCAGTTTCCATTGTCGCATAAGACTGATCCAGATTGCTCCTGAATGTTTTCCTATCTGACCATGGCTGTCCTCTGTCTCCTGCTATCTGTATATGTTGCGCAGTCTATCTCTGCTCATGCTGTTGCGTCAGCGTGTTCTCCTGCGTGTTGGCCATGTGTTGCACTGGAGCCAGATTAGAGCACACCGCAGCCGAGCACGTACGAACTGCGCATGCGTGAGTGGCAATAACTCTCCTTACCAGCAGGCGGCGGTAGTGTGTATTCGTCATTCAAAACAGGCAACAACCGGAAAACAGAGAAGAAGAACAGACTACGTGTGTAATAAATAAACAACAGCTATGTGCGTTAGCTTAACCTTAGCATGTATTCTTTGCAGGTGTTTGTTGAGGTTTGATTATGACTGAACTTAGAAAGTAACGAAGTAACGTGTGTCGGGGCAATGTTAGTAACTGTAGTGTGATTACTGAATTATAAAAGTAGTGCGTTACACTACTCCGTTACCGACAAAGTAATATAATTACAGTAACGCGTTACTTTGTAACGCGTTACACCCAACTCTGGGTAGGGTGTAGGGGGCGGTTTGGGAATGGGCCATAATGTCGAGCCCTGCCCATATGTGCGCTCATAGCGCATGCGCAACTTTATTCATGCCCCCCAAAATGCTCGTTCACATCAAGCACGTCAATTTGCGTACACGTAACAGCACCGCGTGTTCATGACAGCATGGTAATGGTTGTTATTATGATGATATATATGTATATATATATTATATATGGCTACATATACATATATATACACATACATATGTATATATATATATATATATATATATATATGTATATATGTATGTATATGTATATATATATATATACAGTGCAATAAGCTTCTTAGTGCAATAAGAAGCTACAGCGACGTTAATCTACGTCGGTAATATTAACTTTATTTAATACAACATTTATGGTACAAGATTTAATCATACAGCCCATGTAGTATAATATTTTACAAATAATGAATTACAGCAAACATGTGCAATATATCTATTATTACAGCTCCGTGGGCTGGCAGTAAGGCGATATGGGTCCGTTGTTATTGTGCATCCATGGGTAAAGATAAACGCATGTAGTGCTGAACACGTAACATGAACGTGCAGGGCGGCGCGGTCCCGTGGGTTAGATGCGCGTTCATAATACTGAGGGAAATAACTCTCAGAATAACGTTAAGCACATTTTTACAACTTGAGGAACGAATGTTTTTAATAAGGGCAATACAAGTGTTCATACTGGGTAGTTTATTTAGTTTAAAAAAAATTATCCAACGATTTACAGACCACTATTTCCCCATGTAAGTCAATGGGAAAACGTTTTTCCTGGCCTGGCAACCAAACATAAGTGTAGTACCGCCGTTTGGCCACCACGAATATTTTCATCTGAGTCCGGCGCACTTCCTGGGGGCTTGGTGTGGAGGGGGAGTGGGCTATCAAGCCCTCAAACAGCGAGTCTGCAGCGGTGCTGACTTGGACCGGTCTCTATATTCTATATTCTTCATGACCAAAGTTGGAATTGAAATAAAAAAGGAAAGTGAAACTTATGCTTGTCACCCTCTCCCACATTAATACAAATGATCCCAATACGTATGATTGTATGAACTATGAAAATATCTTAAAATCAATACAAATGTATTTATTATAAACGTTATCATTGTGATATCACCATTCAAACAAACTCCACACAGCTCAGTAAAGACTGTGAAATGTTGACTTTATTTGATCATTTCAGTAAAAACTAACGTTCATATTTCTCTTTTTGATTATAATACTGATGAACGTTCAGAACAAAGCCCTTTGGCAACTTACCACCTACGTTTTAAAATGCTTAATAAGCACCGTAACTTTTATGATATAATTTCTCGGTCATAATCGGTTGTTTCCGTGAACGGCCGACTGTTGAGTGACGGCAAATGCTGCGGCTGCAATGCATTGTGGGGCAGCATTTTCTCCTCTCCTTTCGGTAAGGGAGGTCCAGTGGTTCCTAAGCTAAAGGAGGTTATAAAGGAAGTTTGAAACCTCCTTTCCTTTCATTTAGAGAATTGGAACGGCACTTATCATGGCTGCCACTGAGGGACTTCCGGGTCATTTCACTCGGTTAGGAAGGTTCCTAAGCTAAATGGACTATTCGACTGCAGCCCCAGGTTGCGGTCGGATAGTTTAAAAATCAGCTCCTAAGTTCTAACCCTATCTCCTATTCCTTGACCTCTGAGTGAAACGTCACGGGGTTAAGGGATAGTGGATAGGAGAATTCAAAAGGACTTAGGAGAAGAGACTGCGGTACTTTAGAGAATCCGAATGCACTTTCACTATCCGACGTGTTTATGATGTGCCAGCGGACGTCATTGTGTGCGTCTGCTGCTGCTGTGGGGAAACCATGGAAACCACAGTTTTCTATACAGCGGACTACAACATGGATGTTTTCATAAGAACGAGGGACTACTGTAAACTCATCTATCTCTGCACCGTGCTCTGATGCTGCTGCTTTGCTTTATGAACGTGGACAACAGAGAAACATATTCTTCATGACCAAAGTTGGAATTGAAATAAAAAAGGAAAGTGAAACTTATGCTCGTCTCCCTCTCCCTCCGGTCCACATTAATACAATGATCCCAATACGTATGATTGTATGAACTAAAGATCTTAAAATCAATACAGATGTATTTATTATAAACGTTAGTCCTTAACATCTATCACTGTGTATCTCACCATTCAAACATCTTTTAAAAGTTGAACAAACTCCACACAGCTCAGTAAAGACTGAAATGTTGACTTTATTTGATCATTTCAGTAAAAACTAACGTTCATATTTCTCTTTTTGATTATAATACTGATGAACGTTCAGAACAAAGCACTTTGGCAACTTACCACCTACGTTTTAAAATGCTTAATAAGCACCGTAACTTTCATGATATCATTTCTCCGTCATAATCGGTTGTTTCCGTGAACGGCCGACTGTTGAGTGACGGCAAATGCTGCGGCTGCAAGGCATTGTGGGGCAGCACTTTTCGCTTCTCCTGTCGGTTAGGGAGGTCCAGTGGTTCCTAAGCTAAAGGAGGTTATAAAGGAAGTTTGAAACCTCCTTTCCTATCATTCTCATCATTCTAGAGAATTCGAACGGCACTTATCATGGCTGCCACTGGGGGACTTCCGGGTCATTTCACTCCTTTAGGAAGGTTCCTAAGCTAAATGGACTATTCGACTTCAGCCCCAGTCTCTACCTGACCGGAGTCACGCTGTGTGTGTCCATCAGGAAACAAGCTGTTAACAAGTAGTTCCAGCAAACATCCACTAATAAACTGCGATGTTAACAACCTCATGATAACCTCATATGTTTTAACTTAGGATCGTACTGTGTTTAATCAAAACAAGGTAAATGTGTGCATTTTATTTTAAAGTTGTGTATTTACAGATTGTTGCAAACACTAAGAAGCTTATAAACATCAGGTTTAAAACTAAAAGAGTTTTACAAAAAAGTAACACAATTAAAGATGTTTGGAATTTTATTTGAGTTATTACATTTTTTGTCAAAGAGCTGATTTGAAACAGTTGTTACAGTTACGGCATTTCCTGTTTCTGCCGGAGAGAGGGGAGTTTGTCCCAAAGCTTGCCGCTGTATTTATACCTCTATGATTTATACCCTTAACCCTAATGGAGGGAACTTCATTCAGCTGCGAGTGTGGCTACAGACGGAGTTCACTCCATCATGGAGGGGTAGGGTCGAGGGAGTGATTTGGGATAGGGCCATCGTTGGAAAGCTCCGTCTCGCCTGCACAATCTCATCGGATCCAAATATGGTCATTTCCTTTGTATCAGCAACCAATCGTGAAAGTACTAAGGGGTCTTAAACCAAGAAACAAAATCTCATTGGCTGGTGTACAGTTTTGACAACGTGATTCGTTCAGATGCGTAACGTGGTGTGCTAAAACACTTCCTGGTGAGCTTTCCGCTAGAAATTTAAATCTCAAAATGGCAACAGAACCGCGAAAAAAACGTTCACAGAGAATATGACAACAATTGTCACTTGCACGAAGCAAGGTTATACAAAAAACAAATTACCCCGAACATGAAATACCTTCACGGAGTGCGTCGAGGCGCAAGCTGTCATCCAAAGAACAGGAGGGTTTAGCTAGCGCCTCACTGCAATCTTTAAAGGTCGTTTTCTCAAAATGAGTTTTTTCTCCTACCCTGAGTTCGAAATGTCCACTTCAGTAGCACTTACATACAGCAAACCTTCCAGTTATATTCCTATTAATATTATGAATGATTTGACAGAAGGGTTTGTTCATATATCATTCATAGCCTGAATTATACAACATTGTATACCTAAAAACATGGTGAAAATTGATATGTTAGGGCTGTTGACAGTATTTTCTGATTTATGGAGTGATAAAAAGAGATATCCAAAATATATATACCTTCTGTAAAAGCCTTAGATACTAATATGACTACAACAATGAAACAAGAATTTTGAACCTGGATTTATCCAAAGTTCAGATTTCGGTTCCTGAAATGTGTTAAAATATGCGCATATTTAATGAGATAATGGGTCATTTGCATATTCAAACGTGCTATTTCAGAAAACTTGTAATACAAAGAACAATTGCCTTATTCTAAGTAATTAACTGGAGACATTTCTAGCTGATATCTTTAAGTTAAAAAAATTACCCTATTCACCTGGGGTGTCTCGCCTTAAGCATGAATTTGGAAAACATGAGGTAATATGTGTTTAGTTAAAAATAATAACACCTTACTCTCTAGGATACATCTAACTAAAATGTGTAAATGTTTTATTTTCAGTTTAAGTGTAAAATATTAAATGAAAATTATGTATTTGACATCATGTGGATAATAACTGTTACTGTTCGAGTGGTTATAGTGATTTCTCATTGGTATACCACCAAGGTTCAAACTATCGCTAAATAATCAAAACATATCCCAAATGACAACTTAATTATAGAGACCTTAGCCTTTACAGTACTCTTTGTAAATTAATTAATTTAACTTAGATTATTGGATTTTTTTGTATACACGGGTGATCTTGAGAGAAGCAGGAAACAGATCCACAGAAGATAATGTTAATGCTGGAAATGGAGAATAGTGGTAAAATATACACATAGTACATTACAGACAATGATTAGTTGCTAAATAGTTGTTAATCCTGGTTCGACAGTGATATTATATACCGACCAATATACATATTCAGGTTTTGTTTTGATATAGTAGATGGCTTTTAATGGAGATATTAGTGTTTAAGGTTTATTAATGTTTAAATCATGTGTGAGAAACTTGATTTTAGGGTTCCGTTAACTCAAATATCCTTCGTTTCTGATTATTTCTTTATTGCAAATCTTAACAAACTAATACAATATGATGGACATTTGCCCTGTCAAAGCAAGAACAGCAGATGATGGCCGAGTACCACAAGTGTCTCATTAGGCCCTTGCAGTGACCCACAATGCAAAATATGACATCATAATAAATCAGACCTGGGCTTTTTCTGATATTATATATCGACATGTCTGCTCTGACGAAGCTGAATAGTAGTACCCTGAATTTGTCCTGCTATACAACCATGAAAGCATTTTTAATGTCAGAAATATGTCAAAATGTCCAATAGAGTTATGGAACCCTAGCAGGGTGAGCTCAACTTACATTGGTGATAAAACTCCAGCAATATCTCAGCAGCCTTTTAGTGTAGAGCAACATCAATGGTATCCAAGCAAAAGTGGAACTCCAGTTAGTAGTTGGACTGTAAAGGCAACACGCCTCAAAAGAGAGGAATAATGACAATTCAGTGTGGCTCCAGTAGGCACTGGATCATCCACGGTACATTGGGCCTCAAATGGCAGTGGAATTCCATTAGGAAGTGAAATAGCAAAAGGCTCTGTGCAGCAGAGGGACTGATGAACAATGGGTCCGCAGCAAAGACTGCTGCTGTTTTTTCCACCCACTCTGAAATTTGACAGCTATGGTCCTCACGTAGGAGGCTCTTTCAAGTATACTGCATGGAAACGATCGTGCCTTTTTCTATTGTAGGCTCCTTTTCTAATCCATTCATTAATTTCTCAAAATAATACATCTATATTTTCAGGATATTATTGTTACCAGTAAAACCCTTTCCACATTTGTTTTTGTTTAGTGAATGATGGGTAATAAGCATGTTTGATTATGGAATCAATGTATTAATATTGTTGATGCCTATGTGATTCTCTGTGTTTCATTTGGAAAAAAGGCAGTCACTGAGAAGTAACATTAAAATGTCTTTGGACTGAGGAAGATCGCTAAATAATCAAAACATATCCCAAATGACAACTTCATTATAGAGACCTTCTAGCCTTACAGTACTCTTTGTAAATGCATTCATTTAACGTAGCTGATTGGATACGCAGGTGATCTCGAGAGGAGCAGGAAACAGATCCACAGAAGAAGATTCATGTTAATGCTGGAAATGGAGAGATTAGTGGTCAAATATACACATAGTACATGAAGCAATGATTAGTAAACAGTAGAAGATGAATGACTGAATGAATCACCCGTGTAATCAGTTGAGTACTTGTTAACTGATAATAAATAAGGCAAGACATTCTGAAAGTCCTTCAAAGAAAAACTGGGTGTTCTCTCTATGCTGCAGGAAGTTAAAAGAAACACTTAGTCGGTAATTCGTAAGCAAACTAGCAACTCTCAATATTTTAGAAGTGATTCTCAAACACTGTATCAAGTAACATACTGTATGTTTTCCACAGTGAGTGTGAGCTGTCTCTCTCTTGTATCAGCCAGAACATCAGTTCATGTTCAGTCAGGCTGTGCCTCCTTTCTCACTCTTGGCCCTTCATAATATCACAACTAGTCCAGCTGTCAAAGTGAAGGCCAGCTCTGTTCTGGGGAGCCCGCTTGACACGGTGGAGGTGGTGGGGGACAGGAGAGTGATGGCCAATCTGTCTTCACTGCTGGACATCATGTCCCACCCACCCGAGGCTCCTTCAGCAACAGCAGGCTGGTGTCCTTCCTCCCTGCAGCAGTCAGACTGTACCACCATTACAGCCCTGGTAAACCAGGGTGTAACCCCACGTTATGTGCAATATAGAATGTCTTTTTGGCTGCTATTTCAATACTCAGATTGTAACACCACGGTTGAAAAAAAGACTTTGCCATGTGGAATACACACTTTTTACACACTTAATGTTGTCACTTGCTGCTACCTCAGTACTAATATATGTTTACTTATATATTATAATTTACAATGGATGTTTAGTTATTTGATTTCCTTTCATTAACGCATGCTTCCCTCTGTATTTCATATGTTACTCTTCTCCCTGCTGTGGGAGTAGAACATGTCAGATATGTTTGATTGAGCCATTTACACGTCACACTTCTTCCTGAATGGAGACTGAATGTTGGGAGTGATCATGAGTCTCAACTGCATATTGTTCATACTGTTAATATGAACATAACTTGTAAGGGATAGGTTTAAATCTTCTGGGCCTCTTATTTGTTTAAACTTTAAACAATGTATTTCATTTTTTATGTACTTATATGATTCTGTTTTCCTCAAGGTTGTGTCTTCCTGGTCGAACGCACTTATTGTAAGTCGCTTTGGATAAAAGCGTCAGCTAAATGCAATGTAATGTAATGTAATTTTGGGGTTTGCTTCATGACCGTTCAATAGCATGTAAGAAGCCAGGGTAGCCTTTTCTTACGATAAACGCCTCTGTGTTATGATGATAACTGTTGATTATTTATCTCAGTGTAACAAAACAACTGTTTTATTGAAATATAGCACAACAGTCTAGTATGGAATGCATGTGAAATAAATAATCTGTGTTCCTGACATCAAATGATCCCCCATGAGACTTTCTCTGTCAGACACTTTAAGAGCCTCCTCTCCTCATACATCCAGAAAGGTCCATGTTCATAATTGGTCTGACAATTAGGCTACCTTTATCTGTTCGAACGATTATGTTATCACTCATACCAGCATGCAGTCCCATAAACACACGTTCTGGGAACAGTAAACAGATTGCAGCTCTGTTTACAGTCAGTTCTCTGGCTCCAAACAACATCATGATAGTGTTTACGACATGGGCCTGTCAGGGACCTTTGCCTCGTCGTTAAGACCATAATACCATACTTGAGAAGAAATGGAATTCAGCCGGTGGCTGACGTTAGAAGAGGACCCACTCCTTAAGTGCTCATATAATTTTTGTACTACTTTTTGCATATATATTTCACACTGGCCCTTAGAGTACACAATCAACATTACCTGGCATTACATTTGCATCTGGTTGTTTTGTTATTGCTGTGGTTACTGTATTTTATTTAACAAATAACAAATTGTAATTATATTCTGAATGTTACAATGTCAAATACATGCCAGAAAGTTGTAACAAATCAATGCATTTCATTACATTTCTCTTTCTTTGGTAATGTCACTTTGACAATAAAGAACACAAACATAAAGTCAACTGTGAATTTACAAAAAACAAACAAGCTTCACGAGTTGATAAATATCTGCATAATTTGAAGAAATGACTGAAGACAAATGTAGAAAGGTAAGTATATATGTATTAAATATTACCTTTATCTAAGAGATATTGTGAATGGGGAAATTGAGTGATTTTTTTTGTATCACTTGCGTTTGGCCAAAGTACATTTTTGAAAATATGCACCCAAAGTTAATAGACACCTTTTCTTCAAACGAATATAACTGAGACATCAGACCTGATATGGAATTTAAAACAGGATATTAAACTCTTTGGACGGTAGGTGGCGGTATGCATCTTGAAGTTTACAATAAACCAGAGGAGACGAAGAAGAATAACGAGAAGAACAAGGAGAAAGCGGAAACAAAAGAGGTTTTCTGAAAACACAAACACATCTCCGTCTCTCGAAGCACTCAGGGAATAAACTACAGCCGTTGACATCGCCAGCAATAATATTAAAACCAGATAAAGACCCAGTCGACCTGTGTGGAGGAGAAAACGGCACCGGGCATCATGGCACTGAAAAGAATACAGAAGGTAAATGTGACTGGCTAGCTACGGTTGCCAGCTAACTGTAGCTAACAGCAGAGGCTAACGTAAAGAGTTAATTTCCACCAAACGGCTTATTAACAACATTTTCAACGCTACCCTCGCATTGAAGCATTTTGATATCTAACTTTTTAGCTTTTTGCAAATAACTTGTCTGTTGACACCGCCTAGAACAGCTAGCAGCCGGTGTCAACTTCAAAGTTTCGGGCTAGCCTGCTAACAGTTTAGCTAGCTCAGTAACTACTCCCTGACAATCTGTCACTGTGTGTTCTTTAAAGTAACAGGACAACAGTCCATTTGTACTTTTCCTCTTTGTGGTAAACAAATGCTGCATTACGAAGAAAGCCTCACTGTCCTCCATTTGGTTGTTTATAGTGGTGGAAGAAGTATTCAGATATTTTGATTAGATAAAAGTAGAACAACTAAATTGTAAAAATACTCTGTGACAAGTAAAAGTCCTGCATTCATAATCTTACTTAAGTTAAAGAACAAAAGTATTGGCCTCAGAAAAATACTTATCGTTCCAAAAGTAAAAGTACTTATTCTGTCCCATTTCATAAAAAAATATGTGTACTAAATAACTATTTGAATTGTTTTAGCAATAGCGTGTTCTTCACAGCTGGTAAAAGTGGAGCAACTTGTAATCACTTTATATTCTGCTGCTGAATATTGTACCTATAACGATATAGTTTATTTCTTTGTTTATCTATATTGTGCATTTGCTAATCATCTGAATCTGTAAAGTAACTAATAAATCATATTTTCAAGTTAATGTAGTGGAGTCAAAAGTACACTATTGGTTTCCAAATTGTAGTGAAGTAGAAGTATACAAATACTTAAGTAAAGTATAAGAAGCCCAAAATCGTACTTTAGTACAATACTTAAGTAAATGTCCTTCACTACGTTACACCACTGTTTATAACCCTGCCATTTAGTTAGTGAGGTCATGGGCTACTGCCTTAGTATCAAATGGATAGACACCAGGGGAACGTGATGTATCTCTTAACAACCACGAGTCCTTACAAAATCCATAATTGTATTATGATATGATTAAAAATGCAAGTGCATCAGCATGAGTGTATACACTTATGGCTGTCCTTTAAAGGTCCCATATCATGCTTTTCCGGTTATTACCCATCCCCTTGTGTGGTATGAAGGTGTTCCTGCATGTAAACGGTCTGCAGAGTCACACACCCTCACAGTACACCCTGTAGCGAGTAAAACTCTAACACAGAAAAGACCTGTCTGTGCTGCCCCAGAACGCCTCGAAGGAGATTTCTCTTTTCCTTCCTGGGTACAGTGACGTGCCCATACCCAAATGGACCAATCCGTGTAGCGGTTACGTCCACGGATTAAGTCCTTGGATTGGTCCAAATAGACCAATCCGCCACTGTAAATAACTAGGGATGCACGATATTAGGAATTATGACGTCATCCCGATAAACCGATAACAGTATTAATAGCCCCGATAATATACAATATATTTTTTGGGTATCCTGCGGTGTGGGTGGATTGGGATGAGGGGCGCTTGTTTTTCACTCGGCTCCTCCCGTTTTGCCAGTACTGTGGTGTTAGTGGTTTAGGAAGAGGGGAGTTCTTCACAAATCCAGCGCTCCCTAATACTTCGAACCTGATCAGTCACCTGAAACATCGCCATCGCTACGATGGTGTGTTAAAAGCGTACGAAGACAATAATACAATACAGTGTGTGTGTGTGTGTGTGTGTCTGCGCGCGCGCGTTGGAGCTATGTGCAACTCAAGGCATATGCTCGAACCGGAGCTGCCTGGACGCTGCAATCATGTTGCTGAGTGTGCTGACTTCTCCTACAATGTCCCGCTGTCTGCTTCCTGCATCAAGTCAAGTGCTCGGCGCAGTTGTGTGGATAGAGCGCTCCTCTGTTTTCATTTAAACGGCTCCTTATATCCGTTAGCGCAGCTAGCTAGCAACAGATGCTAACAACAACAATGCACGTAAGGTCTCTCTCTTGCTCGCTCGGACCACACGTACACACACTCTCCCGGTCCTCCAGGTGGCCAGTCGGTGCCTGCCGGTGAGCGTGGAAGTGTGGTCTGCCACAAGCGGGCGGCAGGAGCGGGGCTGTCAGCATCAGCTTGTAGATGGTATTTTAAACTCGATGCGCTCTGAAGCTACGGGGCGGCCGAGGGAAAAAAATACACATGCGTTAATCGCATTAAAATAATTAGTGGCGTAATTTTAATTTTTATTATCGGTTATCGGTATCGGTCTTGAGAAGCAGGAAGTTATCGGTATCGGTTTCAAAAAACCAATATCGTGCATCCCTATAAATAACCTTTGTTCAAAATTTTTTCCCTGCTGGATCAGTTATTTTACAAACTTTGTGTTCCTAAGGGGCAACATATACATGCTGTGAAATGTCCTTGGAAGTAATAACAGTTAGCGTGTGTGAAAACTGGGGTTTGAACTTGGATTCAAGGGTCTACTTTCTCTTTCACTTGAGGAATACCATGAGATGAACTGGAGAGCAAAAGTCACATAGAGTTGACCTTGAGTGCCTGCACAATTTTACATTTGAAAATGTGATCTCAACTTGTTATTGAAATGAAAGACTAAGTATTAGATATGATTAAGCTAAATAACTAAGAGTTGTGTTTCTGTTGCATTGAGCAGGAGCTGCATGACCTGCAGAGAGACCCTCCAGCCCAGTGCTCTGCTGGACCAGTGGGGGAAGACTGTGAGTACACATGCATTTCACGTGTTTTTTCAAATGATTATTTTGTCATGTTATTGTTTGAAATGGTGTTCAGGCATAGTCAATGGGGAAAGTGGAGATGAATATTTCAATCCAGCATATCTGTTGTGCAGATAATGCTATCTGAGACAGCACCAAGTGTTGTAAACTACTTTGAGTGTAGTACACATTCCCATGTTTCCATTTTATCCTGCTAACAAAATGTGTAAGTGTATCAGAAATTCATGTTTGCCGCAGATTTTATTTTCTGAATTCCACTAAAAAAAATCCCATGCTTTTTGACGATGCAACGCTAACTTCCCTGATGGCCTACAAACATACGTCATCACTGCACGACTCTATACTGAATCACCATTGGAACACTGACTAACTGAGCTTAGAGCTGTGAGGATGTTAACTTTCTCTTAGAGGTACATTATAAGGTTAGCTTCACCTGAAAGTTTGAAACAGAAATGATAGTTGTGGGGAGGGATGAGCTTCTTTAGACACAGTGCGTGTAACTGATGGATGATGAACATTGCGTCTTACATTCTCCTCTGTCTCTTTCTCCCTGAAATGCTGTTAGTGTTTCACTGGCAGGCGACCATAATGGGTCCGGTGAGTATCACAGCATCAGTCCTCTCATACACACTTCTGCTACACGGGAAATAGTCTCTTAATTGCTGCTATTGTAAATGATTACCATTGCTTGACGTAGGCCTTTAAAACCACTCTAGGGATTTGTTTGGAACACTTTTGCATTTCCTTTTAATAGTTTTGCATCTCCTCATATTACTTGGCTCATTGCGGTTACGCTGTAAGGCAGGGGTGTCAAACTCAAGGCCCGGGGGCCAAATCCGGCCCGCGACTTCATTTCATGTGGCCCGCAAGTGCTCTGAAAGAATGTAATATGTCTATTATACGGTTACAGGCCGATTTACAGATGCACGGTGTCCATAAACTACATGTCCCACAATGCATCTCATATTTGATTTTTTTTATTGTTACTTTTTTTTTCGAAATGTCACTTTTTTTTCCAGAATTTTGATTTTCTTTTAAAATAATTGTGACATTCTCACTGAAGAGACTTGCACTTATTTGCCCCAGACTTCTTCTTTCAGACTTAGTTATTTATGAAGTTTTTACCCTATCCGATAATAATCCAATGCAGAGGCAATAAAGTAATGTAATACATTATTTTATATATATTAAATATTTATATATGTATGTTCATATAGTCTTAAAGTTACAACCGGCCCTTTGAGTGCAGCCATAATGCTGATGTGGCCTGTGATGACATTGAGTTTGACCCCCCTGCTGTAAGGCATCTAAACAAGCTATTGTATTCACGTTGAACTGAGAAGCATATTTTCTTCCAATAGTGAATAAAAACAGATACTCGTATAAAAACTGAACTATGAAAAACGGATTCAATACCAGGTTCACATGAATATAATGTTGAAATATAAGCCTGTGTGTTAGGGCTGCTCGATTATGGCAACAATCCTAATCACGATTATTTTGGTCAATAATTGATATCATGATTATTAAATACGATTATTCATTGACTTTGAAAACATCCATTTATTGAACTTTAAAACAAATACAAATAACAATTTGAACAGTATCTTTTTAACTGTTGATTAAGCCGAACGCATAATTCAACTGAAAAACCAATACAAAAATAAATAAAATAAATTATACATTTATATTCACATTTAAATAAATAATATCAAAATAATAAATACCGATAAACAAGATCAACAAATATTTTGGAGCGCACTTCAACAAGCTACTAAACATATAAACATATGATAAATAAAATAAATTAGATCAAATATGTTGCACTGCCACAACCTAGCAAAGCAAAATAATCGTTTTTCGATTATGTTGTTTTCGTAATTGTGGCAGGCCAAAATCGTAATTGCGATTAAAATATGATGAATTGCACAGCCCGACTGTGTGTTTGAACAGGTTGAACACATTTACCAAAGTGAAATGAGCAAATAAAATTGACTTCTAGATTTCTAGACATACGAATGAAAATAATACTAATTATTCAAAAATATATATATTTCTAAAGACATACAAAGTTAAAGTAAGAATTAACAATAACAACATAAATAATAAACATATTTAATAAACACAAGACATTGAAATCAAATATCCAGTAAAAGATCAAATAGAATAAAACATTTAATATATACATAAGAAGTAGAAATGTGGCAATTGTGACAATCATTATTTCACAGCTGGCTTACCTTTACCATGGCAACCTATGAAGTGCTTATTAGTCATGACACTGACAGACCCTCTTTAAGCTTGGAAAATAGGTCATGTTTGGTATTTGTTGCATGTTGTTCTATTCTAGTTGTGCGTTTTAAATTCTAAATATTTTACACTGCTGAAGTAATTTTCATGAAATGATAGATCAGATTACTGCTCTGGATTTGTCAGCGTTGTTTGTTATGTGCTTGTAATAACGAATGTTACTTTTTCAATGTGGACACACTCAAGTTGGTTAGCAGCTGTTTCCATGTTTGACTGACAGCTATGTCTCCCCATGTGTTCATGTCAGGGTGACAGTCCTTACCAAGGAGGAGTGTTCTTCCTCACAATCCACTTCCCCACCGACTACCCGTTCAAGCCTCCAAAGGTAAGACTGCTCACGTTTCTGTCCTACTGTGGACCTCACCGTCAGGAAGTCCTCCAGTCCTAGACCCTCTCTTATCACCTAAGAGAGAGTCCTACTGTGGACCTCACTGTCAGGAAGTCCTCTGGTCCTAGACTCTCCCTTATCACCAAAGAGAGAGTCATACTGTGGACCTCACTGTCAGGAAGTCCTCTGGTCCTAGACTCTCCCTTATCACCTAAGAGAGAGTCCTACTGTGGACATCACTGTCAGGAAGTCCTCTGGTCCTAGACTCTCTTATCACCTAAGAGAGAGTCCTACTGTGGACCTCACTGTCAGGAAGTCCTCTGGTCCTAGACTCTCCCTTATCACCTAAGAGAGAGTCCTACTGTGGACCTCACTGTCAGGAAGTCCTCTGGTCCTAGACTCTCTCTTATCACCTAAGAGAGAGTCCTACTGTGGACCTCACTGTCAGGAAGTCCTCTGGTCCTAGACTCTCTCTTATCACCTAAGAGAGAGTCCTACGGTGGACCTCACTGTCAGGAAGTCCTCTGGTCCTAGACTCTCTCTTATCACCTAAGAGAGAGTCCTACTGTGGACCTTACTGTCAGGAAGTCCTCTGGTCCTAGACTCTCCCTTATCACCTAAGAGAGAGTCCTACTGTGGACCTCACTGTCAGGAAGTCCTCTGGTCCTAGACTCTCCCTTATCACCTAAGAGAGAGTCCTACTGTGGACCTCACTGTCAGGAAGTCCTCTGGTCCTAGACTCTCCCTTATCACCTAAGAGAGAGTCCTACTGTGGACCTCACTGTCAGGAAGTCCTCTGGTCCTAGACTCTCTCTTATCACCTAAGAGAGAGTCCTACTGTGGACCTCACTGTCAGGAAGTCCTCTGGTCCTAGACTCTCTCTTATCACCTAAGAGAGAGTCCTACTGTGGACCTTACTGTCAGGAAGTCCTCTGGTCCTAGACTCTCCCTTATCACCTAAGAGAGAGTCCTACTGTGGACCTCACTGTCAGGAAGTCCTCAGGTCCTAGACTCTCTCTTATCACCTAAGAGAGAGTCCTACTGTGGACCTCACTGTCAGGAAGTCTTCTGGTCCTAGACTCTCCCTTATCACCTAAGAGAGAGTCCTACTGTGGACCTCACTGTCAGGAAGTCCTCTGGTCCTAGACTCTCTCTTATCACCTAAGAGAGAGTCCTACTGTGGACCTCACTGTCAGGAAGTCCTCTGGTCCTAGACTCTCTCTTATCACCTAAGAGAGAGTCCTACTGTGGACCTCACTGTCAGGAAGTCCTCTGGTCCTAGACTCTCACTTATCACCTAAGAGAGAGTCCTACTGTGGACCTCACTGTCAGGAAGTCCTCTGGTCCTAGACTCTCCCTTATCACCTAAGAGAGAGTCCTACTGTGGACCTCACTGTCAGGAAGTCCTCTGGTCCTAGACTCTCCCTTATCACCTAAGAGAGAGTCCTACTGTGGACCTCACTGTCAGGAAGTCCTCAGGTCCTAGACTCTCTCTTATCACCTAAGAGAGAGTCCTACTGTGGACCTCACTGTCAGGAAGTCCTCTGGTCCTAGACTCTCCCTTATCACCTAAGAGAGAGTCCTACTTTGGACCTCACTGTCAGGAAGTCCTCAGGTCCTAGACTCTCTCTTATCACCTAAATGATGTAAACCATAATACCTGATAAGTTGTACATGATAGGATTTATAATGTATATCTCTTATCTTTTTACAGGTAGCATTTACAACAAAGATTTATCACCCAAATATAAACAGCAACGGGAGTATCTGTTTGGACATTCTACGGTCTCAGTGGTCTCCAGCACTTACAGTGTCTAAAGGTAACTACGACTCCAACTTCACTGTGCTATCCACTTTATCTAATGTCTTGTGTTTTTTATGTTATCAGTGTTTTATTTTATTTTTTTTGTAAAATGAAAAAGAATGAACCTATTAAATTGTACTTTATATATATATATATATAAAAAAAAGCAGTTGTTTTGTAGCAGGTCCTATCTATATTACTAAATGAATGTAATAATATCCTGTAATCCAAATTTCAAAAAGCTTTATTGGCAAGACTGAAATGACATACAATATTGCCAAGCTGTGCGCAAATAAGAACAAATACAACATGCATATAAACATTTGTAAAATATATTTGCTTTAAGATAGAGAGATACTTTGTTTATCCCAAGTTGGGAAGTCGGTCACTGCAGCATTTTGAAAGTCAATCGACAAGAATTACAAAATGTCTTCAAAATAGAATTAAATACAAATATAATTAAAACTGCGGTCGCACTTGTGCGCGCAGTGATGAGCGGGCCCTCGCGTCCGTGCGCCTGTCGGGGAGGGTTGCTGGTCCCCCCCCTCAGTCCTCCGAAATGAGCCGTTTGTCATCCCTCTAAATTGTTTACCTGACTTTGCGTTCCTTTTGTTTCTGACCAGGAAATCTTAGGCATGTGCGCCAGTTCTGTTGGTACCATTTTTCCTGCATCAACCAGTTAGCGATATGCCGACAGTGAAGAATAAACATATTTATAACTAGTTTAGCTAGCTCCAGAGGTAGATGGAATAGCGAAGTGTGTTTGGTCTAACTGTTAGTGTGATTTTGCTCAGCTCCGCAGTCCGTCACAGCAAACATTTAAATGTAAACCTAAGACGCAAAGAAGTGCAAGATAACAGATAAATATAAACAACCATAATGTAGATTCAATGATATGAGAGAAGTTGTAGATTAAGTGTAGACAGTATTTAAAAAAAGACAATGTTAACAGCAATGTAATAAGTATATACAGTATTATGCAAAATGACAAGTACTACATGGCACACGGATGTAATTTTTTAATTATAAGTAAAAGTATGTAAGGCTGAAGTGACAGCAGTGATGAGCATTTAGATTAATGACGGGCATATTTATCGACTGAACATGCTCATTTTCTACAGTAATGTGTCTGACCCTCCACTGATGCTATATACTAAGAAGTTGGAGCTTTGGGGTTCCATGACATAATATGTAGAGTAGGTCCACCCGAATAAGTGGGCAAAATGTCAGGTCATTCGGAGTTAAGGTGCTACTTTGTAAAGGTTTCCAAAAATGGAAATGTAGTAGTTTGGATGAATTTGTGACATGTAAATCGTCAAAAATGGTGTATTCGCTGTTAGCTTACGACCTCCACCAGTAATTTTTCAAAAATGTGCTCCTCAATTAAGTATCATATGGGATAGGGGCTAAACCTGTCCTGCATTGGAATTTTTCCAAGAACGTGCGTAAAATGGCTGAAAAACGCACATTTTTCAAAATGGCCGACTTTATGGGGGGCGGGGCTAATGGAAGGCAATTTGAAATATGTGTGCAATCATAATAGGAATATGTATACAGCGTTTCGTGAATATCGGAATAACTATATCCGAGTAGTTTAGAGTAATTTGCGACATGTAAATCGTCAAAAATTGTGTATTCGCTGTTAGCTTACGACCTCCACGAGTAATTTTTTCAAAAATGTGCTCCGCAATTAAGTATCATATGGGATAGGGGCTGAACCTGTCATGCATTGGAATTTTTCCGATCATTCCCCTAGGAGGAGTTCGCAAGAACGTGCGTAAAATGGCTGAAAAACGCACATATTTCAAAATGGCCGACTTTTTGGGGGGCGGGGCTAATGGAATGTATTTACAAATATATCCGCAATTCCATGAGAAATGTCTGTGCCAAAATTCGTGAAGTTCTGAGAAACTATATGTGACTACCACACAATAGGGGGCGCTAGTGAGCAGTTTTTTGGAAAATGTACGTTTTTTTTTACATTTTCAAAAAAGTCCTGGGATCTGACTTGTGTCCCAAGTTTTGCGTCCGAAGCTCATTTTATGCTATCGCAATTTAAAAATAATGTATAGGCCACGCCCACATTCTGCACTTGTTGCGACACTTTGAATATAAGTTCGTAGTCGCCCCGAAAGTATGTGTAAATAAAAAACTAAAAGATTAGTCCATCCCCTCTTGAGTTATAAATTGGTGGTGTTTTTGGCACCCCCTATAGTCCAAAATGAAAATACTTTGGTGTGCCTCTTCCCCAAGACAGATTTAACGTTTCCACCAAAATCTGTGATGTTTGGATACATTGTTGATGAATTAGGAGCATTTAATTTTAAGCCCCGCCTTTTTGCGAGTACGTTTTAATTATTTAATATTTATCGTTTGAACATGCTCATCTCCTAGGGTAATGTGTATGACCCTCCGGCGATACTGTATACGAAGTTTGGTGTTGATAAACTAAAAATTGAAATTTAAGTGTTTTTAAAATTATGCTAATTTAAAAAAAAATAAAGTCGGCGGAGCTAAGGATTCCAATTGGATTATTTGTAGAGCAGGTCCACCCGGATATGTTTGCAAAATGTCAGGTCATTCGGAGTTACGGTGGGACTTTGTGAATTTTTCCAAAATGGAATTGAAATAGGTGGCGATAGCGAGCAGGTTGGACAATTTGAACTCATTGACTCCAAAATATCAAATTTTTCACCGGTCCTGGCGTCCGTGCAAAATTATACAACTTTTTCAGCATCCTAAAAGCCTGAAAACAAGGATTCCGTAATTATATAATAATAATAATAATAATACCACGAATAACAATAGGTATCCTTGCACTTCGTGCTAGGACGCCGTTGGGACCTAGCACTCTCGTGCTCGGGCCCTAATAAAGGTAAACATTACACATTTAAAAAACATAATTACATATTCACAGTAAAAATATATTTTCAAAGGAGTTTCTAAACACTATAAAATATACGCAATGAATGTGAATAATTTTTGATATACCAATCTACTAAATATATAAACAAAGTGTACTCTTTACATAAAAAAGAATGTACATTACCTTGAAATTAAAGTAAAAATATATCCTGTGAGGTAGTATGCTGCAATATGTATTTACGGTATGTTTAAATACAATAATGAACACAATCTAAATGAAGGTGTTTACAAGATAAACAATGAATTTTTTTTACTTGAATAATCAGTTTTTAACCCCTTAAAGTTAATTTGTATTCCTTTTCATTGCAGTTTTATTGTCCATATGTTCATTGCTGTGTGATCCGAACCCAGATGACCCCTTAGTTCCAGACATAGCACACATGTACAAGAACGACAAAGACAAGTGAGTGTAAACAAGACGTCCACTGATACCAATCGACATCATGTGACATGTGTTGACCTGTTGTCCAATCATCACTCTCGTCTTTTCTCTCCTCAGATACAACAAACTAGCAAAAGATTGGACCCAAAAGTACGCCATGTAAAAAAGAAGAAGAAAACATGCTGAGAATTTTCCTTTTTCCTTCCTTTTTTTTAAAGTCACAACACACTGTACATTATAATATGGAATCATTAAGTAATCCAGGTAACTTCCATCAAACTGAACTGTCATTAACAATATCATTAATCCATGACATGTACATTGATTGTTTTTGAAAGGAAGCAGAAGAGAATGATTCCCTGCGGTCGCTATATGGACGATGATGTTTCCAAGAAGTTTGGCATGTTGTTCTTGCATCAAGGAATTTTTATTTATAACTCAAGGTTATTACAAATTGCATTCTTCATTTTTGAAGTAAGACTAGTAGATTGTAGGATTTAAATGCCAACATATGCCATTCAGCGAGAAGCCTTTTCCCAGAGGAGCTGAGTGATTGAGCAGCATACATGCTGGCTGCTCCTGGAGAGGAATAGCCCACTTCCAGTCCCTGCTGCAACATCAGCTGCAGGACACCCCCAACCATGGAAATGTGGATGGGTGAATGCCAAATATGTGAGCCCAGCATTCTGACACATGTCATGTAGTGGGTGATCAAGGTTTTTGTTTTTGTTGCATCTTGTAGCAGACGAAGTGGAATGAAACAATGTACTATTTCCCTGAAAACGGGAGAAATTACAAGTCACGTATTGCAGTCTTCTTCCTATTGTTATTAATTGCATAGCATTAAAATCGTCTTGGATATTTCATTTAAATTAGAGTTATCACTATGTAAATCTGTCATTCAAATGATGTTCTCTTTTCCCCTGAGAGTAGAAGTGACGTTGGTTTTACACGGGAACAAAGAAGGGATTTGAATCCACTGACTGACCTGTAATAAAGGGTTACATGTGTTCATCTGTATATCCATGTGTTCCTGTGTAAATAGTCTCACTTGTGTCTTTGAGGCCTGTGTGGCACCTTTTGTACTGAATTAAAGAAAGGTACTGTTTTTATCACGACTTCATGGTTTGGATCACTGAGCTTCATGTGATGTGTGAAGGGAATATACATTTATTGTTACCATTGCTATGTTTTTATGGTGCATATTCCCAAAAGTACATCTGTATTCTGAATGCAGCAAACAGAAAAGATCATTACTGATGACATTTTAGATTCTGTGCTAAGTATTTGTTACTACTACTTGTAAAACTTATTTAAACATTAAATCCTTAAATAGATCAGATAACTAATATTTACCTTTGACCAAGTATTACATCTCAATGTATAGAGATGCTATAAGTATTTATAAACATTCAAAGGTATAAGTTGTAACATTACAGCCATCCAAATAATCATCAACAAATTGTAAAAAGTATTTGCTCCATTTGTGTTTATTTGTTCAAATCAATCATTTGAATCATTTATAGCACATTTTAAAAACGATTTGTGTGCTGTACATGCAAATAACACATTGCTACAGTCGCAAACAAAAGACAATACATTACAACAGCAAATATAAAAATCAAACCCAGGGAATCGTCAGGCGGCTAGGAGCAGATCATGAACTCGTCAAAGGGCTGTGCAAAAAAGGGGCTAAAAAGACTGCAGCTGGGCGTAGATTACATACTCGCTCCAGGACTTTAGATTAAAATGGCAGCTGCAGGGAGATGGGCCTACAATTTGCGAAGGTTTAAAATGTTAAAGGTTTACAAATCATTTGATAATCATTCACACATATCTAATATAGTATATCACATGTTATGTGTGCAACAGTAACCATTATAATAACATCAGTGATATACATTAAACATGATTCATTATTATTGTTACGTCCCCACCAGTACTGAGGGAGTGCAACAGTATGCAAGTTTCCGGAGCCATGAGGCATCTGAAAAACGGCCAGCCAGTTGATGATTTTCAGAAGAGAGGACTTCACTGATCTCCCTTCGCAGTTCAAAAACACAATTCAGCACCGCCCACAGGAAAGCCAGCGTACGTTGGAGTGGAGCAGTAACCCCTCAAACTTTGCGCCCATCTCGTTACACAAAATACGTTTAGCAACAAGTGCCTCGCGATGGAGCATGCAGTGCGTTGCCAATACATGTGGGGCCTTCCGCCTGATCAAAGCTGTCACTCCACTTTGTTTGCCTGTCGTAGCCCCACTGGCCCATCTGAACACACACCCACACACCGAGACCAGTCAAGTCCATTTGAGATGATGTACTCATCTAAAACTTGGAAAATGTCTTTTCATGTGGTCCTACCTTCCAGTGCTTTGCAAAATAATATTTCCTCAACAAAGTTGTCTTCTGAAATAAATCTGATGTATGCAAGCAATTCTGCAACATTTGCTCTGTGCTCTCATCCAGCTGCAGAGCGAAATATTCACTTGCTCCAAAAACTGAGCAGATACTCAGTTTCACTCTCAATAGCGGCAGCTCGATTCTGATTGGCTTGAAGGGCAGTCGTCCATCCATCCATCTTCTCCCGCTTATCCGTGATCGGGTCGCGGGGGTAGCAGTTCCAGCAGAGAGCCCCAAACTTTCTTTTCCCTGGCGACATCAACCAGCTCTGACTGGGGGATCCCAAGGCGCTCCCAGGCCAGCGAAGAGATATAATCCCCCCACCTGGTCCTAGGTCTACCCCTTGGTCTCTTCCCAGCTGGACGTGCCTGGAACACCTCCCTAGGGAGGCGCCCAGGTGGCATCCTAACTAGGTGCCCGAACCACCTCAACTGGCTTCTTTCGACGCGAAGGAGGAGCGGCTCAACTCCGAGTCCCTCCCTGATGACCGAACTTCTCACCTTATCTCTAAGGGAGACACCAGCCACCCGGCGGAGGAAACCCATCTCGGCCGCTTGTATCCGCGATCTCGTTCTTTCGGTCATGACCCATCCTTCATGACCATAGGTGAGGGTAGGAACGAACATGGCCCGGTAGACAGAGAGCTTTGCCTTCCGGCTCAGCTCCCTTTTCGTCACAACGGTGCGGTAAAGCGACTGCAATACCGCTCCCGCTGCTCCGATTCTCCGGCCCATCTCACGCTCCATTGTTCCCTCACTCGAGAACAAGACCCCAGAGATACTTGAACTCCTTCACTTGGGGTAAGGACTCATTCCCTACTTGGAGCGGACAGTCCATCGGTTTCCTGCTGAGAACCATGGCCTCAGATTTGGAGGTGCTGATCCTCATCCCAGCCGCTTCACACTCGGTTGCGAACCGATCCAGTGAGTGCTGAAGGTCGCAGACCGATGAAGCCATCAGAACCACATCATCTGCAAAAAGCAGTGGTGCAATCCTTAGTCCACCAAACTGCAGACCCCCCCCCCACGACTACGCCTCGAAATCCGATCCATGTATATTACAAACAGGATTGGTGACAAAGCGCAGCCCTGGCGGAGGCCACTGAAGGGCAGTCGTGTGATTTAAAAACAAAACATATTAAAAGATTGGCATCAAAGGACACATAGATTGATAGATATGCAGTTATTAATAATAATAATTAAATAAATGTAACTTTACATTTTTTTTAAATCCCTCTTTCCCTCAAACTTTGCGTGACCCCCCTGGCGGCCCCCCGGGGGTCGGGGCTCCTGTAGGTTAAACACTGGGTTAAGCTATCCAGGGGTATATCTAGTCATTTAAATATTCCCCACCTTTAAGTGCAATATTGACTTAATACACACTACTGTAATTATAATACTAAAATGTAATATTTTGAAATCATATATGGGAAATACTGAACAATTTGTAGTTTGACTTTTTGTACTTGAGTATATTTTCAACACTTTTGTGCTTTTACTTTCGTACAATTTTGAATGCAAGACTTTTACTTCTAACAAAGTACTTTTACGATGTAGTATTGTTACTCTTACTCAAGTACAATATCTGATTACTTCTTCCATTTCTGGCAAAGTGTAAAGATAATTAGAGTCTGTAAATAGGTATTCATATTTAAAACCACGCTGTCGCATGCACTATGCCGTTTAAGGAAAGGGTTCCTTATTATAGAACATAGTCGGAGCTGCTACATGCTGCACATCATATCCACATCCGGCTGAATTACTTTGACCTTTCCCACAATCCACCGGGGCGACAGAAGGCGCCTTTTGTAGCCCATGCATGTCAACAAGGAGGAAAGGAAGACGCTCGGCTACAACTAAAAACGAATGTGTTAATATAATAACACGCTGCTTTTTAGGGACAATACGTGTGTCTTCCATTCATTAGCGTAACATCCTTGACAGCAACATGGCTCCGTTCGGCTTAATGACTGCAGGTGCTAGCTGGCTGGCTAAGTCCTTCAGTGTGTTCTCCTGCACAAGCACTCTGGCAAGGTAGCTATCCTGAAGTCACTGTACTGTGTTAGCTGGCATTAGCTCAAGTCGAAGCAAAGGCTAGCTTTAGCTTTCATTTTGGCTGTAAGCATGTTAAGGTCATTAAATCACTTTGGATACTTTTACTGAAATGTGTTTTGGACTTATGACTGCATATGCTACTGGTAAATAAAAAATACTTTATCATCTTAAGTTACTAAGTCATAACTAATATTGTTATTGATTCAGACACTTTTGGATGTATTTGACAAGCATTTAGGGCCTTTGTGTGATACAAAGGAATAGCAGCTAGAAAGCAACATTCATAATATATGTATCACATCGAAAGTAAAGCACGTGTGTTTAGGTGAGCGCTAGAGGAGTTTGAACGTCTGACCCCATTTTAATCCTCTTGCAGTTTAATGCTGTCTGGTGTTTGTCTAATAGAGTATGAGTCAATGCCTTTAACACAGACCACCATCAGAAACGAGTGTATTAACACATACGAGCAATTTGCCTTGGTGTATATGGTGCATGCATACATGCAGTTAAAGAAGATGTCATTGTAAGAAAAACCACCACAAAATAAGACTATTGTAACAACTATTACAACATTAAAATAGGGAAACAATTACTCAATATAATAATATATAATATGACATAATACTTTTACAAAAAGTGGAAAGCTGCGCAGATCTTAAAAGATGAAGTTTTGTAAATATTTAGTGGGTTGTGCATGATTGACAGTATTTAAATAAACAAGATATTGCTTGCATAGTTTAATTTCTTTGAGCAATTATTTAACTTAATTCAAATAAGTCTTAGAAATGTCAAGAACTAATGTAAAAAGATCTTTCATCCCTCACTACTTCTAGAGGCCTACGGAGACTTCTTTATCTTTCATTTACTGTAATTTTAATAAGAGTGTTTACTGTACTGTGGTACCTTACTAGGTTACTCCGGACTAGTCACCATTGAAGTACCACTAAATGGTCAGATTTGTGAATGGACTTTGGATAAGAGTTCCCTCTGTTAAAACAAATGTGTGCTGTGATGTTTTCTGCATTGCATTATATTTATGTTTGTGTGTTTGGCTCATGCTGCAGGTGCTCCAGTGTCCTCTCAGCGACACACATCACTCCAGTGAAATATCTGAGCTCTCAGGCCAGCGGACCGCCAAAGAAGCCAGAAAACGGATACCTGAGATTTCTTGTACAACAACGGCCAGACATAACCAGACACTTCCCAGGTAAATCTGCAACACTTGATACTTAAAAAAAAAGGCAGCCTAAGTTATTGATTTCACAAACTAGCGGCTCTTGGCACAACAAGCGGTGTGAAGGAAGCTTCATAAAGACAAATACAAATGTTATCTCAGAGCAAACAGCTGGACTTGATCAGTCTGAGAGTCTAATGATCACTCAATTGTTGCCTTCAGGTATCAAACCAGTTGAAATCATCAGGAAGGTCGCCGGGCAGTGGAGAATGCTGACTGCAGAACAGAAGAAGGTATTTCACTCGTTTATTTGTTAAACAGTACAAACTGTATGCCTTTTTTTAATAGTGCCTTATCGTCTAGTTGCCAGCTTAGTCAACCTGGAAATGTTGAGTACCCCATCAAAGTTTTATGTATAGTAGGTGGTAGTAGTATCAGCTCATAGAAACTGCCGGATACTAACTTGCATAATGTTTGGCAATTAGCATAATTAGTACACGTTGCGTTAATTAGCATTCATTTACTTGGTCACTTACAACATTCTCTCTATTTGGCTTATTGTATGTATTTTATTTTCCTGACATATATATATATAGTTTACTTCATCTTCATCTGCATAACTTGCACATTGGAGTGCAACATAATCTGCATTGTTCTATTCTACTCTGTTTCTTGTTGCACTATTTTTTAGTGGTGCACGATAATTATCGGTCCGATATTAGGAATTATGAAGTCACCACGATAAACCCGATAAAAGTATTAATAGCCCCGATAATATACAATATATTTTTTGGGTAAAAAAAAAGGAAAAAAATCCTGCGGTGTGGGTGGATTGGGATGAGGGGCGCTTGTTTTTCACTCGGCTCCTCCCGTTTTGCCAGTACTGTGGTGTTAGTGGTTTAGGAAGAGGGGAGTTCTTCACAAATCCAGCGCTCCCTAACTCATGCCTGGCTGTGACGTAAATGGCGTGCGGCCGTGAAGCCAGGACAGTAAACAAACATGTCTTCGGTAGTTTGGGACTATTTCAAAGTTTCAGAGTTAGATAGTTCGCTTGCTATTTGTATTAACAGATGCAATTCAGAAGTTCCACGAGGAGGGAAGAAGGCAACGAGCTATAATACTTCCAACCTGATCAGTCACCTGAAACATCGCCATGGCTACGATGGTGTGTTAAAAGCGTACAAAGACGCCTGCGCTGCTAAACTAGCGGCGAATCCAAAGCCAGCTGCAAAGGCACCGGGGCTTTTACCTATCCACGAGGCTTTTGAAAAAGGCAAGAACTTTATTTGGGAAAATAAATATGGTCACTTTGAAGTCAAAGCTGTTCTTGGCTTTGCTTTGTTCATAGTAGTAATCAGGGTTCGTACGGGTGCTTGAAAATGCTTGAAATTTCACGTGGTGTTTTCAAGGTTGGGAAAGTGCTTGAATTTTGGGAATGGTGCTTGAAATTGAGATAAAGTGCTTGAAAATGTAAATGCTTTACTTTTACAATAAATTGCTCTCTGACTGAATAGTTCGCTTTTTAGATTAAAAGAAAAGAATTGCTTCGCTTCTACATAACACAGCTCCGCTGCGGCCTTCCCGCGCTATGCGCGCGACCTGCAAGTGTTTGAGTTACGTGTGACCTGGGCATTCTAATGAGTGATAGATGACTGTGTGCCAGGAGGTTGCCGTTTCAACTAGCGTTGGCTAGCAGAAGACAAATACAAGCCATGGCTAAGACGAGGGTCAAGCCCACGAGTAGCCTCCTGCAAAGTTTGCAAACATAAGGATGCGAGAGTCTGCGCTGACGAGCCATGAAAGGTACGCCGTAGAAGAGCATTTTAGATTAGGCTAAAGTTGCATGTTACGTTTGTTTAAGCTAACGTTAGCTAGCCGAATAGCGAACTCAATGAGGGATAATAATAATTGCAGGGGACAATCATTTCAGAGGAGCGTACCTATGGTATGTGCGTTACAGTCGCCATCCTGTGGTCTTCAGAGGATGAAGCAGTTTTCGTGTTATATTCACGAAATATAATCTATTAATTCGACACAGAGCGATTTTGAAAGCAATGTATTTCTACTGGTAGTATGTTTCGTGCCTAAACCAAATGTGACTTGCTCTATCGAAATCAGTCGCATTGACCCGAAGACACATCTTCGTCTGGGGAAAGCTTGCGAGTGTGTTTGTGTGTGTTTGTGTTTGTGTAACGGGGAAACACTCACAAGAAACACCGGCTGTTGCTATGCTTGCTGTGACGTTACATTAGTCCGTTCTCCGCTTGTAATTATGCCGAAGCTTCAAAGCTGTATTTTTTATCTGAATTTGCCGAAACAAGTTTAATATTCTGAAAGCCAAGACTTTGTTTATTTGAAAACATGAAAACAAACTGTCTTTTATATAAAGTTGAAGTATTATAGTAAAACTACATGTTGCTTTAATCCCATGTAATTGTAGAATGAACATAGTCTTCCTTTGCAGATGTATAAGTCAGGTGTCTTGAGTAGTCAACATTACCTAAAATCATTTTACACATTTGTACATATTATTTTCCACTTGTTACCATTGTGAGTCTACTTTTATGCAGCGCTGCGTGATTTTATGGCTACAATTCAGACTAATACACTACCAGAGGTGGAATAAGAACTCAGATATTGTACTTGAGTAAAAGTAGAAGTACTCAGATCTTGTAGTAAAAGTAGAAGTACTCAGATCTTGTACTTGAGTAAAAGTAGAAGTACTCAGATCTTGTAGTAAAAGTAGAAGTACTCAGATCTTGTACTTGAGTAAAAGTAGAAGTACTCAGATCTTGTACTTAGTAAAAGTAGAAGTACCAGAGTGTAGGAATACTCTGTTACAGTCAAAGTCCTGCATTCAAAATATTCCTCAAGTGAAAGTATAAAAGTATTATCATCAAAATATAGTGAAAGTAGCGACAGTAAAAGTAGTCGTTGTGCAGATTGGTCCATTTCAGAATAATATATATGATATGTTTTATAATGATTGATCATGAAAGTGTTCTCAAAGCTGGTGAAGGAGCAGCTAGTCTGAATGACTTTGTAGACTGCAGGGTAGCTGGTGGATTTACTCCAGGTGGAACTAAAGTCTGATTTAACACTTGGTTAGATTTCACATCATTAATCCAGATCTGTAAAGTAACTAAAGGTGTTAAATACATGTAGTGGAGTAAAAGTACACGATCTACCTCTGACTACCTGACTACTATCTGACTACCTCTGACCACTGCCAACCTAAAAGTACCTCAACAATAGTAATCAATAATGTATTAAAGTTATTTGGCTGATTGTTGTATATCGGCTCAGACAGGTTATATGGGAGGCCTAGTCTACGTACAGATCACTAATTTTGAAATATTAAACTTAGTTTTCTTTTCTTTAATTTTTCATCCTCGTGTAGAAGGCTATCACGAAACACACATTCGGTTGTTTATAGCATAAAGAACATCTGATTTAATGTGAGGTAGGGAAATAATCATTTGTGTATGTGTATATAAATATGTCATTTACAACAGCTGTAAGATGCTTGAAAAGCTGGAAAATGCACCTTGAAATGTGCTTGAAAAGTGCTTGAATTTGACTTTGGAAAAGGTGTAAGAACCCTGAGTAATGCTCATGTCATATGCTCACTACTAGTCTTTTTTTACCACCAGGTGTGCAAAAACTACAGGTACATTTAATATATATATATATTATATTATTATCGGGTATCGGTCTTGAGAAGCAGGAAGTTATCGGTATCGGTTTCAAAAAACCTATATCGTGCATCCCTACTATTTTTATATTACTGTTGCATTGTTGGATGAGCTCGGGACTTAAGATTTACATTGCCATTTCTACAATGTAGCTCGGGCCCGGTTCCAGAACAAAATGACTCGGGGTGCATCTGAGATTAGAGGGGGTACACCAGGGGCGTTTCCTGGACCTGGAAATATTCGGGGCTCAGCCCACAGTGGCGGCACCAGATATTTCTTTTGGGGGTGCTGTGGGGTAACTTGACGTTTCATAGAGGGTGCTCAAATATGTAGGGTTTCCCATTAAGGTACCGGGCGCTACTGTGGAGTTTTCTACTGCAACAATCCCCACGCAAATACACAGTGTGACTGTTACAATGAAGGCTCGATAATCAGCTCACGGCATATAAGTGTAAGCTATTTTTATAAGTGGGGGGTGTACCTAACTTCCTCTAGGAGGGTCCGGGGGCATGCTCCCCCGGGAAGATTTTTTTTTAAATGTTGAAGTTAAATGCATCAATCTGGTGCACTTTCAGAGCAAAATGAAGAGATCTATGGATACATCTCTCAACCCCATATGAAACAGAACTGTAAACAGATTTACTTTTTCTTTATGGATATTTTACAAATCACTCTCCTTTTAAACTCTATTCTTGTTTTACTGCCATATAGTATTTCATTTTTAGTGAGTTACTCAGATGAGTACCAGGATACAGCGTTTAGTACTCTGGTACAATTGTGGTGAAGGCATCTGAGTTAGATGTATTTGAACCAAAATGTCTCCATGCATAGCAGAAGATGGCATATTTTTTACAGGAAGTTCCAGCCAATCTCTGTTTTGAAACCACGAGCTGATAAATGAGCACCTTACCCCACTGTACAGGCGAGTTGGGAACTTGTTTAAATATACCTGGGCAGGCTCTGTTTTGCCGAGGTCCTCTGGCACTTGCGGGCAAAGCCGGCGAGTCGGGTGGGAGGACGTTAGTGTCCAGGACGGCGGCCGCGGGTAACGTAATGTCCCCATGATCTGAACTGTTACTATTACCTGCAGTAGATGCAGTGTTACTGGCGATAAGGGCTGGTTGTTTTAAACATTTTCTTATGTCATGTGTAAGCACTTTGCAATTGACGAACGCGCAGCGGCACAGGTCACGCATGACATAGTAACGTTACTTACCGTTTAAATTAACCAAATAAATGCAGCAGACAATGTTATTTAACCACAATTAAAATGTATTTTATTTTCAACTTTCTTCTTCTTCTTCTTCTTCTTCTTCTTCTTCTTCTTCTTCTTCTTCTTCTTCTTCTTCTTCTTCTTCTTCTTCTTCTAATATTTTTCACTCCCTTCTCTTTTACCAGTGAGGGTGCATAACATTCAACTGGGGGTGCAATGCACCCCCGTAGAACCGGGCGACAATAGTACAAATAATGGCTTGACGACGTTGGAGTGGTGTTGGGGGTTGTTGATGATGCAGAGTACATTTCTGACATTTTCAGGATAAAAACGTAGGCCTTAATTGTAACTAGGGATGCTCCCATCGCCAATTTTGGGTCCGATTGCCAGAATAAGTATCGGCCGATACCGATCGTCGATCCGATCGAGTGGGCCGGGCCTATGGGGATCTTCCATTTAAAGTGATGTTTAAAACTCAGTTAATGGCGCTCATTCACTGGCGCTTCCACGAACAACAACCAACATAATTATTACATTCAAATGAAGTTCATTATTCAAGTTTACATTCACTTTGGAGAATAACACGGGAGAAATGAGCGTTTGTCTGTTTTCTCTCTCTCTCTCTCTCTCGCTCTCTCTCTCTCGCTCTCTCTCTCTCTCTCTCTCTCTCTCTCTCTCTCTCTCTCTCTCTCTCTCTCTCTCTCTCTCTCTCTCTCTCTCTCTCTCCTGACAGCCTGTCAGTATCGTCTCATGCAGCTCACTGTGAAGAATAAATATATTACTAGTTTAGTTTGTTCCAGAGGTAGATAAAATAGCTAAGTGTGTTAGGTCTAACTCTTACGGCCCGTCCACACGGCGGCGTGCATTGAAGCTTCAATGCTTCTGCCCATTCACTTTGAATGGGGTGACGTCACGCTTTGCCGAACTGCATTGTGGTTCCGTCGATTCGCGTTGCTCGCTTCAAAAGTTGAGCAATGTTCAACTTTTGAAGCTTCGACGGAAGCCAATCAAATCATTATGCCAGTACAAGCTCTAGTCAATCAAACCAAATGCTTGTATGTCCGGGGCGAGAGATTCATGTGATTGGTTGTTGGTCGAGTTTCAGACACGCCCACCGGCAAGCTTCAACGCACGCCGCGGTGTGGATGCTGCGTTAGTGTGTGTTTTGCTCCGCTCACCGGTCCGTCGCAGCGGGTGGAGCTGCAGGATTTCTGCTTCACACACGTTGCATACCGCTATTTTATTGTCATTTTCAGACACCTTAAATAACTGCCAGACTGGTGAAGCCATTTTAGCCATTTTATTTGCCGATATCGATCGGCGGCCGATAGGGCTGTGCATCTTCACTGGTCTCACGATTCGATTCGATTACGATTATCCTGTCTTCGATTCGGTTCGATATCCCGGTGCATCACGGTGCATCACGATTCATACCAATGCGTTGCATCCTCAATGTTCTATATTACTGCACACATGGCTTATTTTTCATCAATGCATACATGCAGTAAATACATATGAACTCTCTTTTTATTATTTAGAAAGTGCTTCAGAAATCAATAACATAAATGTCTTGACATTAATTTATAAACCAAAATAAATGAATTGTATAGGTCTAGCCTCCGTGTGTGAAGTCGTTCCATCCTCAAAAACAAAAAGCTAATGCTTCTGCAGTCTAGCTGCAGCTTCTAGCCACGGCCTTCTGTTAAGAAAGGACACTGAATGTCCTGAATGAGGCCTCACACACAGGACTTGAGTCTGAACACAGCAGACAACAGGAGGATTCACAACAGCATATACAAACTAAAATACTGCATGTGGGTGCACACTCACATTCTCTGTCTTACTGTTGCATACATCCCATGAATGTATGAGATTAAATTCGCTTCATTATATCTCAGTGATTAAGTGAATAATAAAGTTTCTATTGGGTCACTATCAGCCTGTCACTCATTATTTTCAGGGAGGGGGCGGGGCTTGGAGGAACGGAGAGGAGACGGTGATCGCGGGAGCTTTTTTCCTCCTGCCTTCACAGACTTTACACACGTATATATCATCTGAAAATTGCTAGAGGACATTCATACTCTGCAATCCAAGACTTAATTAAATCCACCAAAAACCTGACATGATTGTAACTTTTACAACTTTTGAAAAATATAAATCTCTGTCACACTCCATGTCGCTGCGGCTCAGAGACACAGGGACCCTGTGTCTCTGAGCCGCAGCGACACGGAGTGATTCAGAGCGGGTCCATCTGCTGTTGGTTCTGGACTGGTGTTATTGTGTTGGTGGATAAAGCAGACTGCTCCGTGTTCGGTGTTGCTGTGCCGCTGTCCCGTCTGTTGCCTGATCTCTGCGTCACCGACCGATTTGATATTAAAGTAACAGAAAAAACGTTATAGTAAAGCCGCAGCCGGGGAAATCAGGAAGCAATGTTACTACTTATACTACTATAACCGATTATCTTCCGTCACTGCATCGAGACCGAATCGTCCACGTCCGCATCGCAATGCATCGTAGAAACGATTATTTTCAACACCCCTAGCGGCCGATCGATCGGAGCATCCCTAATTGTAATTCATGCTAGTTGGGAAAGTTGCCCAAAAACTGCAAGTAATGTTAAATGAGATGTACTCAACATTTCACAACAGGATTCTATGAGATGACAACTAGAATATTCTGTGCAGACATTGTAGCAAATCCTCTGTTATACTGATTGTCTTCCTCCTTGTAGCCTTTTGACGAAGCCGCTCAGCGAGCCAGGCAGCAGTTTAAGGTTGACCTCCAGCGCTACCAGGCCCTGCTGACCGCAGACCAGTTCCAGCAAGAAACCCAGGAGAAGAAGCAGAGGCTGGCCAAGAGGAGGTCCACCATCCGAAAGAGGGTAATTATATATATATATATATATTAGGGCTGTCAGTCGATTTAAATATTTAATCGCAAATTAATCGCACATTTTTTGTCTCGTGAGTGAGTGAGTGAGCTCATTTCTCCCGTGTTATTAGGTGAATGTAAACTTGAATAATGTACTTCATTTGAATGTTATAATTATGTTGGTTGTTGTTTGTGGAAGCGCCAGTGAATGAGCCCCATTAACTGAGTTTTAAACGTCACTTGAAATGGAAGATCACCATAGGCCCCGGCCACTCGATCGGATCGGCGATCGGTATCGGCCGATACTGATTCCCGCGATCGGCCCCAAAATTGGCGATGGGAGCATCCCTAGTGTTAACTAGTGTTCATGTCGTTGACTAAAACTATGACGAAATATGTTCGTCAACGACCTATTTTTCCATGACGAAAACGAGACGATGACGAGACGGCACCGACGGCAGTAAACAATAACTGCAACGAAATCATCATGAATATCGTTGACGAAAAGTGACGAGACGAAAATGTAGTTGACTAAATAAAAACTATGACAAAATCTCTCTTTACTTTCGTTGACGAAAAATGAGGAGACGAAATATTATCAAAGATAACGTTAAATCTCTGATAGTCAGTTTTTCTCCCAGCAGTTCCACTTCCGGTGCTGCGGCAGAGCAGCAGCTGTTTCTGTGCTGCGCGCGGCGGTACATTTGAATTACACCGTGCAGCGGCACACTGAACTGTCAGGAAGACTCGGGTTCTAACTCGGGGTCTAACTCGTGGGTCTAACTAACCTTTTTTAACAGAAAATAAAATGGCAACAACAGGGCTTAGGAGCAGTGGTCGCACTCGCGTTAACCGAATACCCCCTGTCAGCGCGAGTGAGTGATACATTGTGCACTCGACGGGTAATAATGGATTATGACGGAAATGTTACGATCCTGTCCGTCAAAAGTCTCAAGCCACCACTGCTTGGGAGAAAGAAACGATGTGATATTTGGGCCCATTTTCGCTACAATGAGGCGGAGAGAAAAAGCGAATGCATTGTTTCATCAGAAGGGAATCAATGTGGCCAAAACACAGCTGGTACAAACACCACAAACCTGAGCAGGTACTCTCTGCAAAGCTGCTCAATCATTCAACCTGTGTTTCATCAAATAAGGACAAGATATAATCCTATTTATTTATATATACTAAAATGACAAATTATTGGTTTTGGCTATACTAGTTTGACTGAAATGTTCTATATAATCTGATGACTAAAAAAGACTCAACGGTTTTCATTGACAAAAAGTAGACTCAAATAATTAGTTTTCTTTGACTAAAATAAGACTAAAATGCTCAGACTTTTATTCGACTAAAACTTGACTAAATAAAAACAGGATGAAGGTGACTAAATATGACTAAAAATAAAATGTAACACAGGACTAAGACTAAAACTAAATAAAAAAATAGCTGACAATTAACACTAGTGTTAACCAAGTATTACGATCCCCAGTCCCTGCTGTCAACACGGTAAAGTGTCCTAGGCCAAGACACTTAACCCCTAAGCTTAATGAAATGTAATATGATATGCTCTTTGAAACACGTCAAAGACTAGATCATTTTTAAAAATCTCGAAGTTTGACGCTGCTAACAATCTGAATATCTAACACTATTACATCAGCTGTTGTCACACTGTTGTGTGTGTGTGTTATATATAATATTATTGCTTTCAACTAAACTAATACAGTTATGTGATTTTTTTTTGACGTAATACATTTAATTAAAGTCAACGCTTCAGTTCTTTCAGTGTACTGACGTGAACTTGTACACAACATGCATGCCCATAGGCTGATGAACTCACACACTCTCAATATGCTTTCAACAAGCATTAGTTTGTGTCTTTGTATTCGGTCTTGGTTTGATGATACTCTGTTTATGGACGAACACGAGGAACATTAGACCACAGAACTTCAAGTCTCCCTGATCGTGACGGGAACATGGTGCAGCTCTCCCCTCCCCTTAACGTGTGTGTGTGTGTGTGTGTGTTTTCCAGGAGTTAAACACCCTTGGGAAGCCAAAGCGCAACCGCATCCCGATCAACATTTTCGTCTCGGAGCACTATGCGGAGGCCAGAGGGCTCACCCCACAGGTCAGTAACGGGACACATTGTTTTGAGATATGAAGTGGTTTGCCAGTATACAACATGGACTTTCTACACACGAACCCACAAAAGTAAGATGGCTAAAGCTAGCTCCCTTGCCTTTGCAGTGACCTCAGCTCAGAGACCTTGCCAGAGTGTTTGTGAAGGAATGAACTGTAATTAACACAAATATAATACGGTAAAATAATGTCGTGATGTTAAATGTATCATCTTTCAGCTGCGTCGATGTGACGTGCATCATAGCTGCTGATTTACAGAGGGTTCATTTGATTGGTCAGAGAGATTGTGCAGAATGGAAACAGGGCGAAGTCTGACCAATCCATTCAAATGTTCTCTCAAAGACACGTGTCGGAGAAGATTTCAACTCAATTTGATGTTGTAATAAAACATTAACTATATAACTAATTCAATTTCAACTCTCCCAGGTTTCAGGATTGTTTCGCCCTGCCTCAAACAAACTTGACTAATACAATCCAGCTGAAATACGATTGCACCATATTGTACTTTATTTACCATGTTTTACATTCTCAAAGAAAACAGGTGCAACATATCTATAACATTCATTTGATTGACATGAGAATTACCAAGTCATAGCGCCACCTAGTGGTGAAAAACAATATATAACACATTTTTGATTGGAAGAAATGTCTTGTTCCCTCACACTGAAGAACTTCCACACCGTGCTTCATAAAACCAGCACGTGCATTTTATTATCCAAAATGAAATTGGATAAATTAGACTTAGACCAGTGTGTCTCTAGTTCGACAACGGTTAGGATTCAGTGTTTATATTGTTAAAACAGAGACGATCACAAAGCGGTTTCTTTGTTTCATAATAGCAGTCATTAATGAGCCCATGTTGTTCCTTCAGGACAAGCTGAAGTCCCTGGTGCAGGACTGGAGGGTTCTTCCACTTCATCAGAAACAGGTTGGTTGCACAATCATTACATATCCTGTATTCCCACAGTTACAGAGTGGTGCCGCTTTGAGCCCTGGAACTATACATGAGTTGGCATATTACCACTTCCTGTTCTCTCGTTTAGAAGTCAGTGTTTTTTTAAATGTGGCCTTGGCAAGGAGCCTGCCAGAAGGTCTGTAGGTGACACGCACATAAGGGACTTTCACATCTTGTTTTCCAACAATGGGACAACGCCCTTTCTATGCTAACGGCCAGATCGCTCTACAAACAGACTTCACCACTGCACCGATCTATAAGGCATTAATGCTGCTGCACATGTGAAACAATATCTCCTCTGTTTGCTCCTCGTCTCAGATCTATACGCAGCTGGCCCAGGACGACAAGATCCGCTATAACAATGAGATCAGGTCGTGGGAGGAGCACATGGTGGAGATTGGACGACCAGACCTGGTCCGAGAGAAGATCCTGCCTACCAAGAGGAAGCCTGCAGCTAAAGCTCAAACAATCAAGAAGGGACCAAAGAAGCTTCTAGATACAGCGAAGAAGGCCACTGCAAGCAAGACTGTCCGCAGTAAATGAACACATCGGTGTGTTCATGTCCCAAGAGGAAGCAGTGTTCGTGCTCTGCTTGGTTTTTCACAACGTTCCCAAATGTCACGAATGCTCCTTCGGTTCAGAAGGGCAGCGCTTTTCCATCATTCAGACGGATCAACGTCATTTCACAGAAACCAGTATCACCTGTGCGTAGTGAAATGTAACACGCACAATATGACGCTAATAACCATCCCGACTTATTGGTTTCTAACGTGCGATGGTTCCTGGCTAAGAAAGAGATGCAACATAATGAGTTCATGAGCTTAGACATTTAAATCAAGTTATTAAAGGAGTTTCAGATAAGGTTTCCACATGTCTGTCTGCAGTGTGTACAGGCTTCAGAGCCCTGAGTGTTACCACAACATACTTGAGCGAATATAAAGGTTACTGTTGCAGTCTCAAAGCAAACCCTTTTTTTATTTTTGGTATTTCATAAAGAGTATTGATGCAAAGTAAACGTCTGATGTTATTCTGTACTTGCCAACATATCCATGCCTACAGTACCTCTCAGGCTTACATCTTTAGAGCCCCATACAGTTGTTTAATTAAAAGAAAAAATATATATTTACAGACACCGCTTCCCCTAAAGATGAGCCATGAATGAAAATGAAGCCAACCTCACTGAAGTATGAATCTCATCGCTCTTGTCGATGTAGCTTCACCTTTTCCTGTCGCCACCTCAAACTGAAATACTGTTATTTTTCATTTATGCCATAATCATAGACGGTTGACTGACATTTTGGGTTTCAAAAATATACTTTTTTTTGTTTAGCTTTGTATGAGATGCTTTTGTTTTAACTGCTGTAAAAAAGCTGTTGTGGTTGATAATAAAATGTGCTTTTTCATACTGCGCCTTCATCCAAATGATTGTTCTGTTAATATAAACGCTCAAACGCTTTCATCTCTGGTATGTTTCAAAAGAGCCTTCCTTTATGCTGAAGCAAACTGCCTCAGTGAGACTGCACGTGTTTACGCGAGCAAAGCTACAGTCAAAGCTGAAGTACAAAAGCATCCATGGAAACTTCATTTTCTCATAGCAGTCAAAGCCCCATTACATGTGTCTGCTCAGGCTTGTTGGTTCAGACTGGCCGAAACACGGTCCCCTCTGGTCATCAGTACTGTAACTACGGATGAATGTGGCACGTGTTAAAACACAACCTTCCCAATTTAGTTTATACATTTTTATAATCGAGAAGTTTCAGCCAAAGTCAAATCCAGATGACATGTGTATATATTTTCAATTACCTCGCCAACCGAGCAAAATGTGTAAAACGCAGCAGATTCTGTTCTGTGGGGCCTTGAAAGTCCCATTTGTTTCTGATGGCCATCACCATACGATCTTCAATGAAATTCAATGACCTTGAATCGTTGATCTGCATCAGTTCTAAACATAATGGAATAAGCTATGTACTGCTTTGCAGCATCACATACCACACAATGTAGCTTCAAGCAAACATTAGTGTTAATCAACAATGTTTTAAACAATTGATTGACATTTTCCGAAATGTTCTGAAAGGGCCTCCAGAAACACTGAAGGCAATCAACATCTGGATTTACAGCTGCTTTGAAGATTATCCATGAAGCTTCGAGGTGAACGTGTTTTCAAGTTGAACAAAAACACATCCAGCTTCAAAAACACACAACGTGAATCTTACAATAATACTGCAGTTCGCAAAATACTACAAAAGTGACACATTCCAGCTGTACATGAGTTGTTTTTTATTTAACCAGGAAGTCCCTTGACATTCAAATCTATTTTCTTCAAGAGAAAATTACAGGTTTACAAAAATAGAATATACAAAGCATGTTAAAACAGACAATTAAAAATAGAGGGAGTAACAGATTAACAGCAGATCCGAATACAAAATGTATAGTAGGCCATCTAGTGGAGAAAATGTAACTAGTGGCCATCTAGTGGAGAGAAAATGTAACTGCAATAAGTGCATCTACTGGATCAACTATCATCCACACTGTCAGACTGATAAACTGAAGCATGGGAAAGTTCCGTTATGAAAGCATCTGTACATTCAAATCACAGTCATTCAGTGTTGGACTAAAGTCTGGAAGCTTCCAGGATATGATAACAACCTGGTGTCACTATCATTCTGAGTGCTTGTACAACTGATAGAGTGAGAGAAGTCATCAGTGCTCAGGTAACATCTCCAATTGAGCCCTTGTGGATCAGTGGGAGGGTTCTAACACAATGATTTTGAGCATCTTTTCAAAAACTGGCAGTGTCTTCACATCAGAGGAAAAACTGTTTATGAGTTTGTTTTTCTATCACACGATATTTAAAATGTGCTAGGCTCAATTCTAGCATACAAATAATGCAGGTCGCCGTTGATAGCCTGCATAGCTGCCTTAACCTCAAACCAGAGGCATGAAGAATATTTTAGACTCCAGGTCACTTCCTTCAGTGGTGTGTGCCGGGTGTGGTCCCACAACATCCGATCAGCCATCGTACACAGTTCTCACACAGGGTCTGATACCTCATTCACACCAACGGTGGTTCAGGGCCGGTTCGGAGCTGGAGCTTGAAAAGCACCAAAGAGTCAGTGACCTCGAGAGGCGTTCAGGGTCCTTGTGGCTGCTGTGGTGAAGCTTCTCTCAGTAACGCCTGGAAGTCAGGAGATAAGACCAGTTTGTGGCGGACGTTTCCCAACACCATCATGTCTCCAGTTCGACCGTCAGACAGACGCACAGACACCAGTTGCTGAGTAGAAAGGAGAGAAGGCTTCCACATGAATAGTGACAACATGGATTGGTTTCACTTCATTAGCAGAGGTATATTCTGGTGTTGCAAATGTTTAAGTTCAGTTAACTGCACCTAGTCACCACCAGTACCTGCAGGAAGGAGAACGCAGCTCCCTCAGAGACGTCCATCACAACCTGACCCATCTTCAGCTCCACCTTTCCGGACTTCCTGATCTGCAGTTTACCCAGAAATCCTTCTGGCAGCTGGGACAGCACGGGACAGCCCTCCTTCAGCGGCACCTGCTGAGGACAGGCACAGACTCTTGATAACTGGCTGCAAAAAGCATTGTTGGGTTTAAATCACCAACGGCTGCTAGACTGACGATCCAATTAGTTGTAAATCACATTTTAATATTTTTAAAAAATGTAATTATGTTTTTATAAATTTGTTGAAATGTTTGTTTTTATCCCAAAAGTTTCCAAAATGTTTGACAGGCACTCACACAGCATACCGTTACCTTGATTCAAGTTAAAATGTCCCTTTGAGCACGCTGTGTGAGTGCCTGTCAGACGATGTCATGAATTGACTTTTTATCCAGTTTTAAGCTACATTTTTTAGAGCTTGGTCTTTTTTACCACGATACAGACCGGTAAGGTTTTTAAATTGGATATCTAGATTTGAAGCTATCAGAGAACCCTTAGTGGTTAGCTTGTAGCCGTGCAGCCGCATGTCCACTGGTGAAGCACGGCTTCATTCTGACTCACCTGTGCTTGCAGCTGTGCCGGCCTCTTGTCTGCTAGCTTGCCGTCCTTCTTGGCAGGTTTCTCTGCTGGCGGTGCTGGAGGGGGGGCCACTTTCTCTGCAGCTCTGCCCGGCATGCTGTCGGGGAGCTGCATGAAGAAGAGCTCCTCTCTGTCCGACAGGCTGAGCTGCTGCAGCAGCTCTCCCACAGACGGCGGCTCTGCTCTGGGCAGCTCTGTTCTGATTCCGGCTCTACAGGACGGAGCTCTGAACACACGAGGCTTCTCTGGACCTGCCAACAGGACAAACACTTCACCACCACAATGGACTGAAATAGTTCTGCTTTCTTATCCTGAGAGTAGCTGCTAGAAAAGCAGATTGAGTGACTAAACAAGATGCAATGAGACTGCCACACATCAGACAGCAGCAGTGCTTCAGTCAGAGGAGGTTAGCTCACATGTGCTGGATGTGCGTGTCTTTGAGACGCTGCTGGGCTGACACAGAGGCAGCTGGATGGGTGTTAGCTTGTCATCGTTCCTCAGACCGGGATCATCTATGAACTGAGGGTAAACATATAACAAGTAATGACCAAAACGATTAGTGATTTATAACTATTGATATCAGTATCAATTACAACGTATTGACTTCCCAGTGATTACAAACGAATGCTACGCAGATTCACATTTGGAAAACATCAGCACTTTCTTTGTCTGCTGGCAAACCGCCGCATCAAACACACGTTTACTGTCTTCCAGGGTGAGACGGAAACATGCTGGTGTCAGCTTTGTCACAGTGAATACGAGTTTACTTCCTAATGGTGAATAAGACGATTTGAAATAAGCCATGCTTTGTCGCTCCAAACTAAAAAGACCAAGGAGTTGGGGCGCCCTAATTTAGTTTATGATTTGATCTAAAAGTCATTATTTGTATATTAACAGTTGATCAAATAACTGTCTCTAAAGTGAAAGGCGTCTGTCCGTCACTCAGATATTGTCTCCGGAGTTGGTGGAGAACCAACCAGAGATACAAGAGGAGTACATATTGGATTTACAAAGATCAGCGGAACAGAACCACATTCTAATGTTGTTGTTTGCACGTCGGCATCAGAGTAATAATAAACCTCACGAGGAGACACTATGTCCAATATCAGGTTTTAGAAAGGTCCACAATGTGTCCGTTTAAAAGCTTGAACGTGCAGTGTCTCCAGAGATGTGAGGCAGCACATCACCTCTGCTCCGGGCTCCATGCAATACTAACGTCGTCACCAGTTATCCACAAAGAACAGACTGATCCTTCTGCTCAACCAAGGAAGTCACTTTTACTCTACGACTCCAAACGGACAATACTTATTGGGAAAAATAGGATTGTTACAAATGTGTAGGACCTTAACAATGCCTTTGTATATTTACATTTGGTGTAAATACACCACTTCCGTCTTCTTAAAAATACTTATTTTTGTTATCTTTATATATTTTACCTACTATTGCAACTTATTTGATTAGATTGTTTATGTTTGCACCACCAGACACCAAAGCAAATTCCTTGTTTGTGTAAACGTACCTGATTCTGATTATTTGGATGTGTGACCTCATCGATATGGATTGTGAACTGAACCTTTTCTTATACATGTTTTACTTGCACTGATTGTGCTGTATTGTCCTCGTCTTCATCGCTGTTAAGAAGTTAAAAAAGCCTACTAACTTTTAACAGCAGCGCAAGAATAAACACAATTCCACTCAAAATAGCCGGCCACTGTACGGCCTTCAGTGGGCCTGTGCCTCTTTGTGTGTTTACTGCGGACACACTGGAACAATTGTGAATGTATCCCTTAGGGTGGAAAGTACTCACATCGTCCCTTTGGAGTTTACTGAGTATCTCATCTTCATCCTCCTCCGACTCCTTCCTCTCCTTCTTCACCAGTTTACAGGCAGGTGATGTGGTGGAGGCGTGTAGGTCTGTAGCACCACGCCAGCCTGCACACAGAGACGTGATGATGATGATGATGATGATGATGAGGAAGGAAGTGCGACTGTGTGCATGCTTGAGTTCCAATGAAAATAAAAATCATTAAAAACTAAAATAAAGAATATGTGCACCTGTTTTGCGCACGGTGTCGGCAGGACCCTGCTCGAAGATGGAGTGAGACTGGATGGTCTGCGGCCTCTCTCTCCTCCTCCCCCTGCTCTCCCTCTTCCTCTCATCCCTCTCTCTCTTCTCTTTTTTAGGAGCCGCTCTGATCTCTTCCTTTAACCTGGGGTAGATTCAGACATGACCAGAGGCATCATTTACACTGAGGACACCGTTTTGCATCAGGTCATTTGATAAAGCAATCTGAAACAGCGTGCTCAGAGAATTGCACACTTTGAGAAGTGATGTGACTTTTATTTGTACAATCTCGAGGACTGTTCACACGTTTTGGGCGTATGTCTGCGAACCTAAGCGGTGCAATTTGGACCAGTGACAGGTTTAATATAAATAAGAATTGAATAGCAACAACTTATATTTCTAAACAGGACACTGACATGATATTGTTAAGGCCACTCACTCATCTTTGTTTTTCCTCACGGCGTGGACATTTGGCTCAAAGGATTTCTGAATAAGAGCACAACGAGGAAAGAAAAATATTGTTAATACGGTACACATATCTCTTTCTTGGGATCCACACATGCACTCAGTCTCTACAGTAACATAAGAGTCTGAGCGCCCCACTGCCTGTAACTTGAGGATATGTGTTCTATCAAAAAGCACAATGTTTTTCTTCCAAATTGTAGTGGAGTAGTATCAATTATTCTGAGATGGAAATACTCAAATCAAATAAATACATCTCAAATTTGTATTTAAGTACACCTACTTGAGTATATGTACTTTCAAAAACTGAGTATGCAGTAGTAGCTTATAGCCTCTATTGCAGTGAAGAGTATATGAGACTACCTTAAGTTGGTTTAACTTAAGTTACTTACCTCATTTAGTTCAAGACATTTCTTATTTAATTGGACTCTCTAACATTTGCTGATTTGTCAAGATAACATTGTTGGTGCTAGCCGGGCTGCCAGCATGTGAGTTCAGCTTGGTGAACCGAAAAAAGAAATGCTCATGTGTACGGTGTTACAAATGTATTGAACATGTACAAACTAGGGTTTCCCATTAATTCACTATTGACTAGCGGTACTGAGTTGGGCCGGTCGGCTGGTCGAGCTTCCAGGCTGATTGTTAGTCCCAGTCCGCCCCTGTCTGAGGAGCATAGGCCTCTGACCGGGAAGATTTTATTTTTTTTGAAATATTGAAGTTAAATGAATTAACCTGGTGCACTTTGAGAGCAAAATGATTTTATGGATACATCTCTCAACATCCATATGAAACAGAACTGTAAACAGATTTTCTTTTTCTTTATGGATATTTTACAAATCACTCTCCTTTTAAACTTTATTCTTGTTGTACTGTCATATAGTATTTCATAACTGTTTTTCATTTATTCTCATAAATGGTGACCAATACATTTGAGACCCACTGAGATAACTAGACTAAACAGAGAGTCCCTTACCGCACTGAGCTGTAGTTATCTCTCTCAGTCTGACAGGAGAGAGCTCTCCCTCTCCTTGTTTTAGAAACAGCTTCGAATATCTGTTAGCGCAGCTAGCTAACCAGATGCTAACAACACCAACAGTGCAAATAGTGAATTTGGTAGTTATTGAAGATGATGCCACAGTTATTGAAGATGTTACATTATAAATATTCCGCAACATTATTCAAAAGCATATTCTTCCAAACTCTCTGCTGTAGTGTGACCACCAGGAGACTATTGATGTGTGTGGTGAGTTTGGTAGTAATAGGCTGTATAATAATGATTGAATATTATTGTATTTTCTTTTTTCGGAGTTGCACTTTGCAGACGGTCCCTGAGCACTCGTTTCTTCTCCGGCTGCAGATCGAGACCATTGTAATGTGTCCAGCTCGGAGGACGGCGCGCATTGGCTTTCTTTTTTTTTAATCAAAATGTGATTGTAGTTCGTTGTCAACCTTACCACGGTACTTAGGAGACGTCATTTGTGTCTGATTAACGTTTTGTTCATGAGTTATTGATCCGTGAAATCAGAATATCCCAATATCGTTCCAACTAAGCCAGAAGACCGTCTCATTTCGTAGACCGCTTGGTTTGCTGTTCCTTCACTTTATTTGTATATTTATATACATTTATTTTGGACGAAAACTTAGCGTGAGGAAAGGCAAGTGTGGCGTGAGTGCGTGAGATATGGGTTAATTGCGTGACTCTCACGCTCAATGCGTGAGTGTTGGCGGCCCTTTGTTGCAGTATTTGTTTCAGTCCAAATCCTATAGGCATTTCATTAAGACCAACAATGAAACACATGACCACATATTTCAAAAAGGTGTATCATTCATTACCTTTGGTTTCTTAAAGACACCCCCCAGTGTCAAGTCCCTTGTTCTGAGCGAGGTCAGTCTTGCAGGGGGGGCGGGGGAGGACAGACTCCTTACCCGGCCTAGTAGTCCTCTGCCCGGGGGAAAACTCAGCGCTGCCCCGCTGCTGAGGCCGGAGCAGCCGGGAACACTGTCTGTGTCCTCAGAGTCGGTCATTCTGTGTGTCTGGACCGCCTTTTAATATTCTATTGTTTTAATGCCTGTTAGTGAGGCGTGTCCCATAACAAAACACCCTGTTTTATTGTAAACATAATCATTAACGTTACATATTGTGCTTTTATTCTGGAATGAATCCGTCTATGAGTTTAATGTATTTATGTGTAACTATGTCTCTCACAGAAACAGTTCAATAACACTCGCTGTTAAACTAAGCCTGGTCCATGGTACAGACAATTTAGCAACCTCCATTTTGTTTGCAATAGCGATATCAAAACAGAGTGCATACATGTAAAACTACACTCTCAATGACAAAAACGTTTCAATTTAGCAAACCGGAACACGAAATGGTATGAGTAGACTCCAGTTATTTTCGGTAGCCTTGCACTGCAGGTTATATCCTTCCTGTCGGCTGCATACAAATAAACACTTCTTCACATCGTCTTGGTAGTTAACCCAGCGGAATATGCTGTCGGTGGTTGGAGAATATCATGAAAGGCTGAGTAAAACTACAGAAAATACTAAAGCAGTTCGTGCCATTGGTTTCGTTTTGCCGCCTGTTTATCTAGTTTAAATGGATAGTGGCTATTTCCCTTCCGTAGCCAACTGGGTTGCCATTGTTTTTCTTATACTGTGCTACACAGACTGAACCACAAGATGGAGCTGTTTGTCTCCTGTGGGATATGTGTTCCATGACAAGGTGGTCAAATCAAAAATAATATTACAAGTTACCAGTGGTGGTGAAATTACTCATATTTTTTACCTACCCAACTATCTAAAGTAGAAATACCTAATTTTAAAACTGCTCCTTTACAATCCATTTAAACGAGAAAAAGAGCTTGACTTTCAAAATCTTATTTACAGTTTTGTTCAGTTGCTAACACAAACATCTCACATAAAGCATAGTCTAATTATTTTTAACTCAAAGAGCAAAGCCTCAGCTCAAATCTCCAAATCTCTAATCACATTATCAGCTCTGCACCCAATTTGCAGTTCAACGTGGCACTTTTTGCAAAACACTGCACACGGTTCTCTAGTAAGACACAAACATCTGAAATGTTCACTTGTTTGCCATTTTCAACACACTGACAACAAAATGCTACACACATGAACCAATCAACAAATACACATACCAAATGAACATAAACACCAAACTGCTTTATTGTTGACTCACCAATCAGGATGTAAGCACTTGAACAATGCTCCACATTTACAACAACAATGGATATGGATAGCAGCAAGAGGAATAGAAGAGGTAGAGGAAAGATAAGAGAGAGAGGGAGGATAAGAGAGAGGGAAGAGTTTACAGTTTTTCTCGATTGCTAACACACACAAATTGTAGATAAAGTACAATTATTTTAACTGACACTCAAAGAGCAAAACATCGGCTCAAATCTCCAAAACTCTAAACACGTTTTCAGCTTTTCACACAATTTGCAAATCAATATGGCACTTTTTGCAAACCACTGCACACGTTTCTCCACGTAAGACACAGGAATATGACATAAAGTCACGTGTTAGCTGGTTTAAAACACTGATATTCGAAATGCCTCACACATGGACCAATCAGGGTTCGTACGGTCATTGAAAACCTGGAAAAGTCATGGATATTCAAAATGCAAATTCCAGGCCCTGGAAAAGTTATGGAAAACAATATTTTTCCCAAAGTTTTGGAAAAGTCATGGAAATGTAACTAAAGTTGCGTCAAATATAATTTACTGTTTATCTAATCGCCGAAATAATCTGCGGTGTGCTCGAGTCTTCCTGCCTGTCGGCTGAACTCTGCTGCTCCGGGATGAGGGTCAGCTACATTATCTACGGTGCGTTCGTTAACTGTGCGGAGTCACTGTGGCACAGACTGAGCCGCTGGTGAACAGCTGTTAGAACGGGCCGTTCAGGTGTTCAGAGCAGAGCGGCAGAGCGTGATGTGAACTGAAAAGTCTTTCTGTCGCAATATTATTTAAGGAATCGTTGAGCTAGCTAGCTAGCATACATTGTCACTATCTGCTAACGTTAGCTTTAGCCTTCGTTTTCTAATAGTTTTTTTCATAGGCTATAAACAGAGGTGGTATAAGTATAGATATTGTGCTAGAGTAAAAGTAGAAGTACTCAGGTCTTGTACTTTAGTAGAAATACTCAGATCTTGTACTTAATAAAAGTAGAAGTACTAGAGTGTAGGAATACTCTATCACAGTAAAAGTCCTGCATTCAAAATGTTCCTCAAGTAAAAGTAGAAAAGTATTCTCATCAAAATCTAGTGAAAGTAGCAACAGTAAAAGTAGTCGTTGCAGATTGGTCCATTTCAGAATAATATATATGATATGTTTTATAATGATTGATCATGAAAGTGTTCTCAAAGCTGGTGAAAGGTGCAGCTAGTTTGAAGTACTTTGTAGACTGCAGGGTAGCTTGTGGATTTACTCCAGGTGGAACTAAAGTCTGATTCAACACTTGATTATATTTCACATCATTCATCCACATCTGTAAAGTAACTAAAGGTATTAAATACATGTAGTGGAGCAAAAGTACACCTCTGAACTGTAGAGGAGTAGAAGTAAAAAAGTAGCAAAACATTGAAATACTTAAATAAAGTACAAGTATCTAAAAATTGTACCCACGTATAGTACTGGTTGAGTTTATGAACTTAGTTCCTTTACACCAGTGGCTATACAGATAGAAAGACTAAGCCTTGCATAGACGCATGAAAATACATTTTCAAAATGCTCAACAGTGCTGCCAGAATTATAAACTGACTGCTACACAATTAAAATAAATGTGTTTATATATTTCTATTAGATGTGACTCTTTGGCGTTTCTGTTATTATTACCTGCTGCTTTAGTTGTTCTGATTGCTAACATCCTGTTATTCCTCATTTTTAAGCCAATATTCCGGGGGGTCGGGGGGCTCGGATCCTTGTCACCTTTTTCATACCTGCCTCCCTGACTACAGTTGCTTCAGCGTGTAGAAGCTAGTAAGCCTACTATTTGATTTGTTTTAGATAGGCACTACATGTTTCATATGCAGACCTTATTTTCCTGTTCCATGTTAAAATAAAACATTTTTAGTGGTAATTTTTTTTGGTCATGGAAAATGAGGTAAAGGTCATTTAGAAGTCATGGAAAAGTCATTGAAAATCATCGGTGAAAAAGTGTATGAACCCTGACCAATGATCAAGTAACACGTTCCACCTGACCAAACACCTGATTGCATAATTGTTGGCTCATCAATCAGGATGTTAGCACTATAAAAATACCAGGTGAGTACTTTCTTAAATAATCCCACCAGAATCCTTTGCCCCTCCACTAGCACCCCCCGTCAAGGCTCGCCGGCAGTACACTTTCCGTCACAGGAACGCGCTTTGCTGGCGGCGAAAATAATCCCTCCCGAATCCTTTGCCCCTCCAACAGAGGGATGTCCTTGTCCTTTTCCCGTCATTTCAAGCTATAAAAACTCTCGATCTTCTCTCGAGCTATTAATTTTTTCGTCAAATGACGGCAAGACGCCCCCCTGGCGGAAACGCTGGGTGAGGGTAGGAACGAAAAAAAACGGAAGTTCTCGCACAATCTTAATGCCAAGCTTTTATTCTGAAAATTCTTCATCTCCGGTTAGCATTTAGCATGTGGCTAATATTACGTTTGTGTGAGTGTTGCACACCAAAACCTACTGATTTTAACACTACATCTATAGACGTCGAGATATTATTATTGCTGAATATTAAATGAAGGTACAGTTTATTTTAATACGTTTTGTTTACAGACGTGGGTAGGGTTGCCAACTTCCAGAAATGGAGAAACGCTCGAAGATTTTCGGGTTTCTGGCGGATTTAGTTACCTTTTTTTGTTACCCTCAAAATGCATAGAAAACTATGCATACCTATAACACAATACAAACACAATGATCTTAAACCTGCATTAGGCTACTACATCACATTGCACATCAGCATGTTCAAATCGGATAGGTGTGCACTAGGGACATCTGGGCACCTCGATGTACAATTGGCTATTTTGTCCAAAATGTTAAAAAATAAATATTTGAAAAATGGTATTAAGTAATGCAAAGTATACATGATGCGAACATGCACGGTACATCATTATTAGACTTACTCTCTCACACACGCAGAAGACCCGAGACATATCTCCACTCACGGGCTTAACCCAACTGTGTTTTTCTTCCACTGTTTGTTGTAAGACACAAGTCTTTTCTTTTTAGAAGGGCCAGGGCCCAGAACCACATCCTCTCTCTCTTCTCCTCTTTCATTATCACCTCCTCCACCGGCAGCGCTCATTTTCCCACACGACTGAACAGGCCACACAAACAATGATGCCCGCGGCCCACCGGAGAAAATCTCACACACACGTGCGAGCATTGTGCCTGCCCTGTCAACTGAGTGGGCCTAGTGCCCTTCGCATACAGCACACAAACACACAGGCACACTGCCAGACACACTGCATTGCGCGCAAACAGAAACATATTTTTTATTTTTCCCTTTACACCGGAGTCCGGGACAAACAATGTCCCGTACGGGACACGCCCATTTTGGCTCAAATACGGGACGTCCCGGCTAATACGGGACGGTTGGCAACCCTAGACGTGGGTAGCATATGACGACATCCGGGTCTACCGTAAATGATAACTGCCGTAAGGTACTTCCAGTATTTCCAGTAAAATAACTAGTAAAGCCGTTATAATGCATTAAATAAAAAGCCATGAAAGAGATAAGGAGAAGAAAAGGCGTGTGGAAGTAAGCAATGAATGTAAAATGTCGAAATCCTCTGTTTAACGCGATGTCGGACATTGGTTTTCTTCCTTTTTTAACTTATTCGGCCGGGAGCTCCTCTTTTTTGCTGCTTACCGCCTCATGTGTAAACCGGAGGTCCAGCACACTTACTTTTATGGGCTTTTTTCGGTATGTAGAAAATTATACACTACAGAAAAATGTGCAGAAACACCAATATTCTGTTGAAACAAAACATTTATATTTCTCTCCACAACAAAATGTATGCATAGCAAACACAGTTGCATATGTATGAACCAAAAGTATGCTCTCTATTGGTTACAGTAAATGGAAAAGACAGCTTTAACCGTTACGCTGCAAATACAGTTTTTCTCGATTGCTAACACATATATTTTTATAACACATATATTTTTATAACACAATTCACAAAACCATACACCCAAAGTGCAAAACACCTCATTTCTCCAGCTAAATTAAGAACTGCACTCAAAACTACATAAACACTTAACAAATGCAAACTTTTGCACCAAATATAACACACTTCATTCATAATACTAGATTGTTTGACCACCCAACTACACACTGCTGAGCAAAATCTAAAGCACTTTTATGGGCTCTGTCGATAGAGGTTTCTTCAGAGAAAGATTGCTTGATTATACATAAATACAGTAAAGGAAGAAATACAAATGAGTTGTTGAATAAAATCACATTTTATTCAAAAAATAACATGCATCTCAGCACATAGTGAAAGTGAAAAAACTAACAACTATCAGAAAACAAAAATGATGCTTCTGTCAAATACAGTAGATAGAAAGAAAACTTAGAGTACAAAAATATACATCATCATCATCATCATCATCATCATCATCATCATCATCATCATCATCATCATCATCATCATCATCATCATCAGCTTTATTTAAAGAGACTCTTGGTCCATTTTGTCATACAGAAAATATTTTGAGCAAAAAAAAAGGAAAGGAAAAAATGCTTAGGCTGCATCTCGCCGCCTAGCAGGGTCTGGCCACAGCACCTCATCCACATCACAGGCGATGTTTTCCCTGGCTAAACAGCGCGTGAAGAAGCGTCTTGAGTGACGTATCCAGCCCTGGATAGCATTCACATTCACGTCATCACCTGCCTCCTCCATTGCCTGCAGAAGAGGTATGCGCTCATAGGGCCGACAGTCATTCACTTTCCACCGCCATGCCGAGAAGAACTCTTCAATTGGATTGAGAAATGGAGAGTAGGGTGGAAGATATTGTAGGCGGAATTGTTGGTGCTCAACAAACCAGTTTTGGACTAAGACAGCACAATGGAAGCTGACATTGTCCCATACCACAACATATCTAGGCTGCTCTGCATGGTGAACATGGTCTGCCTGGGTCAAAATGTGGTGCAGTCTGTCCAGAAATGTTAGAATGTGGGCTGTGGTATATGGACCAAGGTGGGCATGGCGGTGGAGGACACCATTTTGTGTGATAGCAGCACACATTGTGATGTTTCCACCACGTTGGCCAGGGACATCTATGATGACTCTGTGACCAATAATGTTTCTAACCCTTCTCCTGGTCTTTGTGAGGTTGACGCCAGCCTCGTCAAAACAAATTAATTCATATCTGATGACATCAGCATCCATTTCCAGTACTCTCTGAAAACAAAAATTACGGTAAAATGAATCAAAGTGGTTTAGACAAGTACAAAAAAATGCTGTGCTATGTGTGGATTACTGAATCAATAGGCGCTTTTACCGAGGCTTTTCCCCGTACTTTTCTCGTTTAGTTCCTGGGATTTTGCGTTCACACCAAAAAGAGAACTTAAGTTCACGGGAACTTTTAGCCCCTTTTTAGTACCTGCTGGCAGGTGGTACTTTCCTGGGGAGAAAAAGGTTCCAATTTCTGATGGCTGGGCGAATTGCAAACCACGCCCAGTAAAACTCTGAATCTCCCGGGAAATGTAAGTTTCCTCCCTGGAACTCTCTGGGTGCAAGGCCGAAGAGTAAATCATTTCCATGGGATTTGGGAGGATGAACAACAGGCAGAGCCCAGCGCCGGCGACCGGCTGGCCTGCATTGTTATCACCCAGGAAGGGCGCCTCTTCAACCCCTATTCATACATGGAAACAGCCGTGGACAGCTGCTAAAGGGAGAACTACAAAAAATCCTCCTAAACCACCAAGTGTGCCAATCCAGAACAGATACGCTCCGCTGACCGAGAGCCGGAGAACTCTTTCTGATGACCTGGATAACCTGTCCTCTTCATACAGCAGGGTAAGGACCAATAGCTACTCCAAAAATATAAAAGGCTAGAGGGAAAGATAACGACTGGGCCTGAAACTATGATTGTGGGTGACTCTGCTGTAAGAGATGTAAAAGGTCTGTGTAGTAAGAACAACACCAAAGTACTGTTTTCCCAAGGATAAGGTCTCTGACTTAGCTGAGAAGATCCTGCATATTGGGGCTGAACATCAGACTGTAAAAAATGTGGGACCGCAGACATCTTTTCAAGGCAAATGGAGTTTGCCTGAACAAGTCAGGTGTGCAATTGTTTATCTCTAACATATTCAAATGCCTGCGTCATCAATCTGTTCCCTCTGCCAAGGACAAGCGACAAGAGGAATCAAAACAGGAGAAAGACACAACACATCGCTCAGAAAACCTTGAAAATCTATCACTGCACCCGCCTGAGGAATGTTCTGATTATGGGAGACAAATGGAGGAGTCTCGACTGCCCTTCACCCCCCTCGATCACCTCTGAGGATACTCTTCCTTCACCCAACAGCTCTCTCTACTCTCCGTTCACCCTTTCAACCTCGCCCACCCTCCTGGAGATCGCTGAACACAAGAAGGAGATACAGAGGGTTGGCGCCGATTCCTTCCTGGAGTTCAATAACCAAACTAAGGCGATACGCAGGGCTGGCAGCATGTCCTTTACCCCCGCTCCTCAACGACGGCCATCAAAATCACAGAAGCAGAGACGCGGACCACCTCCCCAGTCTCCGTCACCGTGCCTACGTCAACCACCTCCTCCCCCTGGACGCGCACCAACACCCCCGTCACCATGCCTACCACAATCATCCGGACCAAAACGTCCTCCCCCCCTTCAAGACTGCTATCTCCGAAGCCTGATAAGGATGTGTGTGTAAAAAACGCAAACACTGACTGATATGCTGGGTCCAGGCTCAAGGGCGTATGGCACTCTCAACTCTTTCCAGGACATGCCGGGCCCTGCCTGCCTGTAGCTTTGCCGATATCTGTGTTGATAGGTAATAGATTAAGAGCGGTGAATCAGCTTAGACCAGTGGTTCCCAAACGGTGTGCCGCGGCACACTGGTGTGCCGTGAGGCAAGTCCGGGCGTGCCGTGGGATGTTGTGACAACCATACGTTATTATTGCAATATACAACTACACAAAAATAATAATTTTTTAATTTACTATATCAGTACTTTGTAGGTTTATATGTACGTAATCTGCGCGACTTGCGCGTCCACATCTCCACGTGCAGTGCTGCATAAACATGGCTGAGTCAGCGATAACTCTCGAGGGGTGGAGGTATGCCCATTATTTTGAGTTCATCCGAAGAATAGACAGGAATGTGACGGTGAGGTGCAAACTGTGTCCAGGCCAGAAGCTGTTATCCACTGCTGTAAACATCACGTCAAACCTCAACAAGCACCTGCAAAGAACACATGCTAAGGTGGATCTACCGCACAGCTATTTGTTGTTTGTTTATATCACAGTCTGTTCTTCTTCTCTGTCTTCCGGTTGTTGCCTGTTTTGAATGACAAATACACACTACCGCCGCCTGCTGGTAAGGAGAGTTATTGCCACTCACGCATGCGCAGTTCGTACGTGCTCGGCTGAAGTCTTTGTGGTGTCTGGTTCCAGTGTAACACATGACCAACACGCAGGAGAACACGCCGACGCAACAGCGTGAGCAGAGATAGACTGCGCAAAATATACAGATAGCAGGAGACAGAGGACAGCCATGGTCAGATAGCAGGAGACAGAGGACAGCCACGGTCAGATAGCAGGAGACAGAGGACAGCCACGGTCAGATAGCAGGAGACAGAGGACAGCCATGGTCAGATAGCAGGAGACAGAGGACAGCCACGGTCAGATAGCAGGAGACAGAGGACAGCCACGGTCAGATAGCAGGAGACAGAGGACAGCCACGGTCAGAAACATTCAGGATCTGGATCAGTCTTATGCGACAATGGAAACTGAACTAAAGAGAACATTTGAAACTTTAGCAGTCTGCTTGTTCTGCCTGCAGGGAGGGGCGGGCCGGCCCTGCGAGTAAAGTAACGAGTAAAGCAACTTTATGTAGAGAGTAACGAAGTAGTGTAATATATTACTTTTTTTTAAAGTAATAGGTAATATGTTACTTTTTTTTAGTAACGACCCCATCTCTGCTGAAATGTTACATTTATAATTTGTTGTTCAGGACCATGGACAATGCAGCTTCCTTGCATTGACAGTTCTCTGTGCTGAATTTCCTTTGTCTCATTTTTAATGTTGTGACCTGTCTGGTTTAAATCAGTGTCTTGCTGCTTTGATGAAGCTTAATTTGATAACGTTTCAAATTAATGTTTGAAATATTTCGTTAATAAATATTTCACGAGTAATATAGTTGTCTTTGTCACATTTTATTTGGCATTAGTAAATAATTATGCACATTTACAGATATTTTACATGATATGACACGTGTTAAGGGCTATTTTGCACAATAGGTGTGCCTTGAGATTTTTACTTGTCCTTTGGTATGCCTTGGGCACAAAAAGTTTGGGAACCACTGGCTTAGACACAGGAAGTGCTGTGGGTATGATGTATTATATCAACATGGCTGTAAAATTCACAATCTACATTTTTCATTTATGGACTAAAAGAAACCTGCCGCCCCAACTCGGATGTTAAATCTCACCAATCTTAACATTTATGAAACTATTAATGTTTCATACCCTTTTAAAGGTAAGAAACTCCGCTCACTAAGCCTTTGAATTAGCATTGATTAAAAAAATGCTAACTAATGCTAACGCTTTTTTACACAGAACTCACGGTAGAAATGCCCTTATTACTATCTTAACTGCACAAACAAGATATACGATTTAAAGCTGAGACTTCACAGATTCCACACATGTAATGTCATCACTGTACGACCTCGAATTCCTGGAGCTATCAGCCAGAAAAGAGAAAGTAAACAACATCCGGTTTCAAAAATATTACAATAATTACGTCTTACCGTTTTTGATTTGTGATCAAAGGTTGTGTTCAACGGAATAAAAATGCCGCTCAAGGTTAATCCAATGTCTTTGTGTCACGTAGACATTTTTACTGATAATCCATCATCATATTTATGGCAATATACTGGGTATAAAGTTTTGCCGCCCAGGCTTGTACTTTCAGATATGTTTCGTTTGCTTCTCTATTACGTCCGCAATGGTAATGTTTACGTGGATTTGGGAACTGCCCATCGATTCTATTGGATGTAATGGACTAAGAAAAAGGTGTAAATCACCCAAATCGACCAATGGGTTCCAGAGATATGGTCCGGCGTAAAGTATAAAGAATGCCAGCCAGCTTAAGTACATTACGCAGGAGACTTTACTTATTATTTACTACGTAAGGATGCAGGAATTGCAGGACCCAGAGCGCATGGAGCACAGAGCGGACAGCAGATAACGGAATTGCAGTTTTATTGCTTATCGATTATCAGAACATTTCAAAGGGGACACAGCCACATTGGATATTAACCTATGAATTAACTACATCATCGTTTTTATCGTTTTAATGCCATTGAAGACCAGTTTAGACCAAACAAAGAGGAAGGTGAGCCATGTTAGCCTAGCGCATTAGGTTAGCGCACTGATGATACTTCTACATCCAACTCACAGATGTAACCTTGCTTTGAGAGAAAATATTATTAATTTAGCCCTTTTAGAAGTGAAGATATAGTCTTTGTTGTGTTAGTGGCATTTTCGAGCCTGAAACCTGAAAAACAGAGGTTAACCTGCTCCATGTCTATAAGATACTGTTTGATGAATGTTGACATGTTTCTAAATATTGATTGAATTATAACAGGGATATAACGAGGATGCAGACTCAGTGATCAAGTTCTTAGTTACGTATTACATTCCACTACATGGGTTTCCTAGGAAAGTGAGGACAGACAATGGCAGCCATTTCAAGAACCATGACATACGCACCACCCCCAATATCAGGGAAAGGTAAAAAGGATGAACCAGAACATCAAACAGAAACTCAGCAAAGCATGTGAGGAGACAGGCAGGAAATAGTTAGACGCCTTGTCTCTGGCCCTTATGTTAATCAGGAGCTCTATTAACCGAGGGACAGGTTTCTCCCCATTTGAGCTAACCCATGGCCATCAGTTCCCGGGCCCAGGAGCCCTGAGCATAGGAAAGGAAGTAGAGGTCATGAGTTCGAAACCTTATTTCCAGCAACTTAAGGGGTTGGTATCAGGCTTTTCCACACAGGTTGCTGACGCCAAAGGGGGACCCAAGAGGCACGAGGCCAACACAGCGGAGTTCGTCTGGCTGAAGGTCATCAGGCCTACGTGGCTCAACCCTAGGTTCTCCGGCCCCTACTGAGTCACCCAGAGGACATCCCATGCTGTCCGCCTAGAAGGAAAGGGGGACAACTAGTACCACTGGAGCCAGTGTGCGGCGGGGAAACCTCCTGCTAGGACCCTAGACGACATCGGGACGGACTTGGCCCTCGTTTAGGACTCGACCCGGAAGCAGCCATCAGTGGACTGGAGGAGCAGGATCCTGAGGACATCCATCCAGCAGGTGGCCCAGAAGCCGCAGTCAGCAGGCTGGGGGACATCACGAGGAAGCAGAGGAGTCTACTTCTCTCTGATCAGATTAATCAGTTCCACCATTGAAGGAAAAGCTGCTCCTCCCCCTCCATACCAAATGCCCTTGTTGGCTATTCCCCTGAGGGGGAGGAGGACCCTGATGATTCACCAACACAAGGATACTGCTTTCTAGCAAGGTTACCCCCTCTAATAGTTCCTTCACTACCATGGAAAGTTGTGTTCTGTCTCCCTGAAGGTTTCAAGTACTCTAAATCCCAGCTTCTGATGGATTTGTATAATTTTGGGGGACAGACACAGGGGAACAGAATGACAGTGGTTATGTTTCACAATGCCTTGTGCAAGTTGATCTCTTGAGGTTGAGATCAAAAAGGGGAATTGAAGATGGTGTCACCTGATATATAAGAAGTGTGTTAAATTTGAATGGCAGAAAGTCTTGTTGCAGTTTCCAGATATCAAGAGGGGCCCATAAGTCTCTTTGTTAATCATCAATGGTTTTCGCAATTAACAGGGGAACTACAAGATTCATTTCCTGCAAGGCTCATAAAGAGGCCTGGAGACAATAGTCGGCTTGGATTATCAATAAATGTATTCATTTGTGAGGGGCTGCATGATGAAATTAGTGTGCGTTAAAACATGCTGGTAGAGTTCTACTATTTGGAAAACATGGCTATAATTACTGCTAAAACTGTACCTATGTTTGTGTTTTATTGATTTCTCTCTGTTTTATTTTTTCATGTGTGGGTACTAAATTGCTACAACATTGTGGAGTGGTTGGCTTAAACATGCTTAATTACTCTGTATGAAGTAGAAGCAGGTTTGCATGACAGGAGACTAGAGATGTGGAAGAAGGAGACATTCTTATTTAAACACAGCATGTCAAGTATCTGAAACAATACATGTCTAAAATAGGTGTGTGATATTAAAGTAACTGATATGTATTACTTGTATTGGCCAACTATAAACAGCTATGTCGTAAACATATCTTTAAGATATCTAAAGTATGTTAAACTGTGTGTGTATTGAACTGATGGGGAGGGGGCAGGAGAGAGGGAAGTATATGCAGAAAATGTGTGTGTGCAGGAATGTGAGACAACGGACACCAGATGTGTTTGTGGAGACTCTTTCTCCTGGCTGGCTCGCGCTGATTCGCTGCGACAGGCTGTCGTTTTTATATCGCCCAATAGATGACCCCTCTGGGAGGAGCATCGGCACAACTCCTCCTGTTGTTCTTACATATCTCCTGTTGTGTGTTTTGTTCAGTCTCTTTTTCCCAGGCCGTCAAGATGGTAAGTTCTCTCGGCATTGGAAACAGATTATTGTTTAACCCTTTATCTGGTGCTTTGAATTCCTTCTTTTATAAATCTGAGATGCTCATCAAAGAACACGCGGAGCCGAGGTGGGTTTCAGACCACACCTTGCTCCAACAGCGCTCAAAGTTTGTGTGAGTTTATCAAATTTAGCAGTGATTCCATGTCAGCCACCGCTTGTTACAAAAAACCTGACTGATAGTGTGTTCAACAAACTTAAACTAGCTTTATTAAATGTCAGGTCTTTGGCAGGTAAAACATTTTTTATCAATGATTTTATCACTGAGCACAATCTCGATTTTATGTTTTTAACAGAAACATGGATTGAACAAAATAACAGTGCAGCTGTTCTTATCGAATCAACCCCTCCCAACTTTAGTTTTATGAGTCAGGAAAGAATGCATAAGAGAGGAGGTGGAGTTGCTATTTTGTTCAATAATTCCCTTCAATGCAGGAAGACATCTTATGGGAACTTTGCTTATTTTGAATGTGTGGCCCTTCAGCTGAAATGCTCCTCTTGAGCTCTGTTCCTAAATATCTATAGACCACTCAAATAATGTGCAAGCTTTTTTGATGACTTTACTGAACTTTGACCTTTGATCTTTGACCGTCTAGTCATTGTTGGTGATTTTAACATCCATGTTGACAATCCCTAGGACAGAGGGGCTAAAGAACTGTGTTCTTGATAACTATGGACTGACTCAGCATGTGACGGAGCCCACGCACAATAAGGGGCACACTCTGGACTTAATTATCTCAAAGGGTCTGAATATCTCTGAGGTTGTGGTGAATGATGTTGCACTCTCTGATCATTCCTGTGTTTTCTTTGAGAGCTCTATTTCTGTTCACAAAAATGTTCAAAAAGAGGTAACCACAAAGTGATATTTAACTGAAAACACTAAGGAAATGTTTGCTCAGAATTTTTCTTCCACACTTGCCCCTGTTAACATCTCAGTAAATGAGCTAGTAGATCATTTTAATAAAAAATGTTATAGATGCCATTGCTCCAACTAGGGTAAAGGAAGTGACTGGGAAGAAAATATCTCCATGGAGAAAGGCCATGACCGTGAGAACAGAGAAAAAAAGAGTGTCGAAAAGCTGAACGTAGGTGGCGAAAAACAAATCTCCAGGTGCACTTTGAAATCTATAAAGAGAGACTTGGCCTTTATAATATGGAATTGAAATTTGCCCGACAGTCTTTCTTCTCTGATATCATTGCCAAAAACAAAAACAACGCACGTGCCTTGTTCGCTACCGTCGACAGACTAACTAACCCCCCAGTGTCAGTAGCCTCTGAATTTCTATCCACCAGGGCGTGCAATGATTTTGCCTCATTCATGCCTCCTGACAAAATTCAGAAAATCAGACAAGCAGTCAGTGCCTCTGCATCAGGAACAGCAAATGTTTTGTCTCTGTGTCCACCTAATATCAAAATGACACAATTCCATCAGATTAATGATAAGAACCTAGAGGACATCAACTTCTGAAATCCTCCTCTTGCTGCTTTGATATTATTCCAACAGGGTTTTTCAAAAATGTTTTTCCTTGTATGGCCTCAGATCTACTTACTTCATATAGTAAACAAGTCTCTTCACTCAGGTGTTTTTCCACAGGCCCTGAAAACTGTAGTCATTAAACCGCTCTTAAAAAAAGCATAATATAGACGCGTCAGTAATGAACAATTACAGGCCCATATCAAACTTCCCATTTCTAGGTAAAATCATTGAAAAAGTAGTCTTTCAACAGTTGAGTAATTTCTTGCATTTAAATAGCTGTTTGGATGTGTTCCAGTCAGGCTTTCGTCCAAACCACAGCACTGAGACTGCTCTTGTAAAGGTCTTTAATGACATCCACTTAAACACAGACAGTGGCAGAACTTCAGTGTTAGTATTATTAGATCTCAGTGCTGCGTTTGACACTGTTGACCACAACATATTACTAGCCCGACTAGAAAACTGGGTGGGACTTTCGGAAACAGTTCTAAATTGGTTTAAATCCTACTTAAAGGACAGAAACAACTTTGTTGATAGGTAAATACAAATCTGAGTTGACAAATATGACATGTGAGGTTCCTCAAGGCTCCATCTTGGGGCCTCTTCTCTTTAACATCTACATGCCACCACTGGCTCAGATAATGAAAAACAACAAAATAAGTTATCATAGCTATGCGGATGACACGCAAATTTACATAACCATTTCACCAGGAGACTATTCTCCAGTTAAAACACTGAGTAAGTGCATTGAACAAATCAATGACTGGATGTGTCAGAACTTTCTCCAATTAAACAAAGATAAAACTGAGGTAATGGTTTTTGGAGCCAAGGCAGAATGTTTAAAAGTTAGCGCTGAGCTTCAGTCTGCAATGTTCAAAACAACAGATAAAGCCAGAAATCTAGGTGTAGTCATGGACTCTGACCTGAGTTTCAACAGTCACATTAAAAATAATTGCTAAATCAGCCTACTATCACCTAAAGAACATATCTAGGATTAAAAGACTAATGTCACAGCAGGATTTGGAAAAACGTGTCCATGCTTTTATCTTCAGTAGACTGGACTACTGTAATGGTGTCTTTACAGGTCTCACTAAAAAATCTACTAGAAAGCTGCAGCTGATTCAGAACGCTGCTGCTCGAGTCCTCACTAACACTAAGAAAGTGGATCACATCACTCCTGTTCTGACGTCTTTACACTGGCTTCCTGTGTGTCAAAGAATATATTTCAAAATACTGCTACTGGTTTATAAAGCACTGAATGGTTTAGGCCCAAAATGCATTTCTGATCTTCTGCTAAATTATGAACCATCCAGGGGCCTCTTTTATAACTCCGTGCGTAGGATTCACGTGGGAAAGTTGCTTACGTAGTAGAAATCCAAAAAATAGGTACAGAAATCTTCCGACATTTTCCGATTCACCAAACATTGCATACTGGCGAGGAAAGTGCGTACGGCACTTCCTACGCCAGTTTCCCTTTATAAATTACAATCAACTCGTAATGCGGTGCAGCTTTTGCGGGCTTCACGTAACACCCATATTTGCCTATAAATAGTCAAAGAAACGCCCATTCATTCATTCATTTTGACTGACTTTATGAAGAAGATTGCAGGAAATGACGACAGAACAGATGAAAAAGACATCTCACACCGTGTCAGATTTTGGTTATTTTGGGGAGGTCGAGATAAATCATATTGTTTGGTGGATGCAGTTTGAACCAGAGTAGCAGCATGGAGGTCGAATCGTCACCAAAATAAATAAATAGGTGGTCCGAAAAAAGTTAATGACAAAAGAAGTACACATAGCCTAACCTTCCTCAGGCAGTGTGTTTGTACCGGGGACAGGAGACACCCCCTTGATGAGAAACTATAAGAAATGATTGGGGAATCCCTCCGGAGCGGAGTCACGACGACTGGATCTGAATTTCTTTTTGTGATCACATTTTTATTGATGTTAATACACAACATGTACAACTACAAGCACAACATTTATTTTTATTTTTTTCTTAAATGAAATAACTGAAAGTACACAAGAGAAACACAATGAGATAAAAGTAGTTACTTACAAGATATAAAAAATGCAGAATACAGAACACACAAGATAACTAAAATAAAATAAAACAAACGCTACCCTCCTCCCAGACATATAAACACACACACACATATAAGGTGTTCGCTGTTGGGACACACAGGGAAACGCAAAGGTCGCAATTGAAAAGGCTGTGGATTATGGAAAGGGAGAAATCATTCTAAAAGATCTTTGAAGGAATCGACTGCAGAGCGCCAATTGTTTATATTAGTGTCATTTTTCCTATTTATTCGGGCAGTTGACAACTCTAGATAAACAACATTCAGACATGTAAGGACCCAGTGTCTGAAGGTGAGGGAATTAGGAGGCTTCCATCAAACCGCAACCATCTTTTTTGCACCTGTTAGGCCAGCTAGTAAGATAAGCATCTTAAGCTTGGTGATATTGAGCTTTGACAGATCATTCAATAGTAGGGTGGGTGCAGTCACCGGCACTGTCACTGAGAGCACACGTGACATGCCAGAAGCCACTTTATTCCAGAATAGAGCGACTGGGGGACATTCCCACATCATGTGCATAAACGTGCCAGGGGACATCATAGTGCATAAACTACATGAGGGATTGTCTATCATTTTCATACAGTGAAGTTTACGCGGGGTAAGATATGTTCTGTGGACATAGTTAAAGTGGATCTGTTGGTGATCGGGATTCCGAGAAGCTTCTTTTATGCTTGACCAAACACCCTCCCAAAAGAAATCAGGGTCTAAAACTGGGCAGTCACGACTCCATACTCTGTCCAGCTGTAGGTTATCGTAGGAAGCCTCCAGAAATAAATTATACCGTGTAGACACCATACCCCTGTTTTCCCTTGTACAGTAAACAACTTATAAAGAGGATGAACGGGTATAGGTTGTTGCCATGGGACACCATGTGCCTTGAGAGCAGATCTGAGCTGCAAATGGAAGAAAAACGAGCTACCTGGCAGATTGAACGCACTCTTAATTTCTTGAAAGGAGCGCAAGCCCCTGTTATCATAAATGTCACTCAAGTGGTGAATACTGCTGTTGCTCCAATGAGAGGATGAGACAGGTCTCCCACCAATTAGCAGACCTTTATTATCAAATATAGGAGAAAGTGCGTGCCACTTGCAGGAAATCTTACGTTGTGATTCAGCTGTGCGCCATATCTTGATGAAATGTGAAACTATAGGGCCAAAGCGTAGTTGACATTGCCTATTTGTTAAATTGGCAAAAAGGATATCCTGCAGGTTCCAAGGTTGTACGATATTTTCCTCTATATTACGCCAAGAAACGGAAGCATTAGGGTTAAGCCACACCAGTAACGGACGAAGCACAAATGACCAAAAATACAATTTAAAATTAGGCACCGCCAGACCACCACGTTCCCTCCTCCTCTGTATAGTGGACAATTTCAGTCTTGGACGCTTTGAATTCCAGATAAAGCGAGAAATAAAAGAGTGGCATTTTTTCCAATAGTCAACCGGGGGTGAGAAGGGGATCATTGAGCTGACAAAATTAATCCTGGGTATAATGTTCATTTTGACTATAGATATTCGGGCCCCAAGAGAGTTCGGAAGGCTAGTCCATCGTTCCAAATCCTGTTCCATGCTTCTGAATAATTATATTTTACAATGCGATTTAAAGATGGGAACATTTCTATCCCAAGATATTTAAAGTGCTGGACAACTGGGATATTGGGTGGAAATGTAAGCATTTTAGCTGACTCATTAAGGGGTAAGAGGGCGGATTTAGACCAATTCATCCTAAAACCAGAGAGACAACCAAACTCCTCACAAATACACTGAACAAAAATATAAACGCAACACTTTTGTTTTTGTTCCCATTTTTCATGAGATGAACTCAAAGATCTAAAACATTTTCTATATACAAAATAACCATTTATCTAAAATATTGTTCACAAAATCTGAAAAAATCATATCAAAATGCTGATAAGACAGCATGATTATTGCACAGGTGTGCCTTAGGCTGGCCACAATAAAAGGCCACTCTGAAACGTGCATTTTTGCTTTATTGGGGGGTCTGGGGGGGTCCGAAAACCAGTCAGTATCTGGTGTGAGGGGTAGGGTTAGGGTTAGGGTAATGTTGTGAATCGAGTGGCCCATGGTGGTGGTGGGGTTATGGTATGGGCAGGCGTATGTTATGGACGACGAACACAGGTGCATTTTATTGATGGCATTGTGAATGCACAGAGATACCGTGACGAGATCCTGAGGCCCATTGTTGTGCCATTCATCCACGACCATCACCTCATGTTGCAGCATGATAATGCACAGCCCCATGTTGCAAGAATCTGTACACAATTCCTGGAGGCTGAAAACATCCCAGTTCTTGCATGGCCAGCATACTCACCGGACATGTCACCCATTGAGGATGTTTGGGATGCTCTGGATCGGCGTATACGACAGCGTGTTCCAGTTCTCGCCAATATCCAGCAACTTGGCACAGCCATTGAAGAGGAGTGGACCAACATTCCACTGGCCACAATCACCAACCTGATCAACTCTATGCCAAGGAGATGTGTTGCACTGCGTGAGGCAAATGGTGGTCACACCAGATACTGACTGGTTTTCGGACCCCCCCAATAAAGCAAAACTGCACGTTTCAGAGTGGCCTTTTATTGTGGCCAGCCTAAGGCACACCTGTGCAATACTCATGCTGTCTAATCAGCATCTTGATATGCCACACCTGTGAGGTGGGATGGATTATCTCGGCAAAGGAGAAGTGCTCACTATCACAGACTTTTTCAGATTTGTGAACAATATTTGAGAGAAATGGTTATTTTGTGTATATAGAAAATGTTTTAGATCTTTGAGTTCATCTCATGAAAAATGGGAGCAAAAACAAAAGTGTTGCGTTTATATTTTTGTTCAGTGTAGATAACAATACAGGCATAGATTGAGTCGGTTTCTCCATGAAAACCAGAATATCATCTGCATATAGTGCCACCTGATGGTGAGTGTCACAAACAGAAATCGGATACTAGGGGATTGGCGTATCATTTGGGCTAGAGGTTCGAGGAAGAGTACAAAAAGTGCTGGGCTCAGTGGACATCCCTGATGGGAAGATCTAGAAACAGGGAATAACGCGGAGGATAATTGCCCAGTGAGCACCAGAGCTGAGGGATTAGAGTACAGCACCTTAACCATAAAGCCATTACCAAAACCCATTTTCTCCAGCACAGACCACAGAAAGGACCACTCTAGTCTGTCAAAGGCTTTCATTGCATCAAGAGACAGCACCTCTGCCGGGTCTTTTTTGTCTACTGAAGAATCTATTATATGGAGCTAGCCTTGACTTTATAAACCCAGTCTGATCACAGTTAACTAAAGTTGGCATATAATCCTGAATGCGCCTGGCAAGCACTTTTGCAAATATTTTTAGATCCGAATTTAATAAACTTAGAGGCCTGTAACTAGCACAATCTGTCAGGTCCTTATCCTTCTTTAAGAGCAAGGAAATCAAGGCTATGTTCACGTCCCTCGAACAATTGCCTATCTATCGAATACATTATCATATCCAAAAGTAGTGGACCCAGTTTATCCCAAAATGCTACATAAAATTCGGGAGGTATCCCATCTAAACCTGGTGATTTGTTTCGTTGCATGTTGCGTACTGCAACTTTTAATTCCTCTAAGAAAATGGGATCATCAAGATGGGTGGAATCAGTGACTGCAAGCTGTGGCAAGTCTAGCTGACCGACAAAGGCGTCACATCTATTCTTGTCCAACTGAACCTCTGACTTATATAAATTGGAATAAAAGGTTTGAAAAGTCTCATTTATTTGCTTTGGCTCAGTTGTGACATTACCATTCAAAGATTTAATGGAGGGAATATCTGCAAAGTGCTCACTAGACCTGATTTTTTAAGCCAAGAGGAGACTGGGCCGAGATCCGTGGAGGTAATAGCGCTACCTAACCCTATGTATTAGACATTCCGATCGTTGTTTCAAGATATCATTTATTTCCTTTTTTGACAAGTTTACGTTTAGATGCCGTTTGTTTGGAGTAATTATTCTGCAAAATCGAGTCAAGACTAGCAAATTCTGCTTCCAAATCCTGTAATCTGGCGGATCTTTCCTTACATATATTTGAAGATAACAATATGGTATTGCTTCTTATAAAGCCTTTGACTGCATTCCATAATATTCTTGGGTCCTCAACTGAACCTATATTTAAGTCAAGAAATTCTTCCAATTGTGTCAGGAATTGTTCTTTATATTTTCCATTTCCTAGTAAAGTGGAATTGAGGCGCTATCTAGTGGCGCGCTTGGATGAATTGCCCAGAGTACCAGAGTACATTTGTGATATTGGGCTATATAAATAAACATTGATTGATTGATTGAGTACTCCCTTGTGGTCTGAGAGGGCAATAGGAAGCAACATTACATTATCGACTTTCTGGAAAAGTTGTGGAGAGGTAAAAAGATAATCTATCCTAGAAAAAGATTTGTGTCTGGCTGAGAAAAATGAATAATCTTTAACCTGCGGGTTAAAAGCTCACCACATGTCCACTAGTCCCAAACTCCCAGCCCAAGACTGGAGTGCAGCAGTAGCCAACTCTTGATCTCTAGAGGCTGTTAAACTTGACCGTTTGAATTCCATACTGCGTTCATGTCCACCATGATAGCATCTTTTTACACCCCTACTAAATACTCATTTACTATCAAAGTCTAAAGCTAGACCAAAGGTGAACAGTTTTGGTAATGGACAATTTAATCTACAAAACAAACAAAATTGGACTTGTGTCTTTGTTATTTGTTCTTCAAAATACATTAGTAAATACCTTGTGAAGTATTCACAATATAACTAACCCTCTCTAGGATATGAAATCCGTTAATCTTTAACCAGATACTATTTCCTTATTTCTTTTTTAGTTCATGATAACAATGGTATAACAACCACACGTTTTACCCATAGCTAGTTTCTATGTCAAGATTATTCCGTGTGACATAATAATCAGATGTCTTGTTTGCCAAACAAGGATATTAAACTTTAATCTTTTCAGTATTCCAAACCATCGTTTAAAAAATCAGCCTCCTTTCCTAAACACTAAGCATAATGTTCTACACCACCTTCTGGAAAACTCCTGCACAGTTATGCTGTAAAATCATTGCATAATTTCTTCAGAGTCTGACCAGTCTGAGACAAGCCTGTCTCAAGATATTGTCATATTGAAAACAGTCAATGATTTGTTGTCCTCTGTGTAAGGGAATAATTGTAGCTTTACTAAGATATTTGACCTTTCAGCCTGTTGACGTTTTATGACCAAGCCGAAGTCTGTTATCTGTTTTAAGGAAGGGGAATGGTCAGCTGTACAGTAGCTGACCTTACCAGTTTAATGACCGGTCAACTCGCGGTCACAAGAGCCCTAGAGTCAGATACAAATGATTCAGTGCTTCCCGGTGGACACAGATGCCTTCCCCAATGTGGGGGTTGATTCCCTGTAAGCTGGTTAAAAGGTCTATTAGGATGAGAGGTGGATTCAGATTTGACATGGCAACCCACCCGTGCAGTCAGAACCTTTGACTGTGTGACTTGTGATGTGAATTTCTCCGGCCGATACCTGTATTAAATCTCAGTGTTTGACATCAGAACTCCTGCTCGTCCTGTGTCTCCTTCATGAGTCGGTGACTCCAGATGCATTGCTACACAGAAGTTTCCTCCACACTCTGCAGATGTAGTCAGTTGGATCAAGGAAACTCTTGTTTTGGCACTGGGATGCCCTGAGGGGTGAAGGAACCTCTGGATCAATGTGGTACAATCAGCAGACACATGTTGTCCTCTGCACAGTAGGAATCCCCAAAAACTGCAGTTCCTCTTCACACCACTGTTGCCTTGATAACGAGGCACAAGCAAAATGTCAAAACCTCCTCAGAGATGCGTTCTTTGCACAGTTCTTCTGTTGCTGTAGTGAGCAACTTTTCACCAACACACTGATTCATAGTACAACCCAAAGGTGGCGCACAACTATCCAGTGCTGCTGTAATCATAATAAATCAGCTACTGGAGAAAAACTCAATTTAAATCTCTCCCCCAAAGGGTTACAAAACAATATGGCTGAGTGTCTATATGGTCAGGAATGCTGAAACGTATGAATGTTAAAACAAACTAATGGTAGTAGTCTACTCAGATCCTTTACTTCATTAAAAGTAGTAAAACCACATTGTAAAATCTCTTTTGTCTAGTTGAAGTCCTGCTTCTAAAATTCTAGTCAGGAAAATAAAATAAACTTAATCTTTAAAATCTTCTTCTTTACTTCAGTTCTAAGTGAAATGAGCAAAACAGGGAAACCCTCCTTAACCACTATAGATTCATCTTTTATCTACTTGCTTATTCTATTCTTTTTCAAATTGTTTATCTATGTTGTGTTACAAGCATGGTTAGATTTGTAACAGAATACAAAACTAACTGTATTTAGCGCTATATTTGAAAAACAAGTAATCTGATTACAGTTAATGAATATATCTTTGAACACTTAAAGGAATTATTGGTGGAAAAGTTTCCTCACAAAATGTAATCTTCATTACTAAAGCTAAAACCTAAAGAAATCATCACGGAACAGTTTTCTGTCCTTAATTAATCACTTAATTGTTTCAATAAAAACCAGAAAGCATTGTGAAAACTCCCACTCTTTAGAACATCTCAAAATGTTATTCCACCTGAGTACGAATGTTTATGACAGACACGCCCTATTAATCCAAAACGGTCTTTAATGGTATCAATTGTGAACTTTCTTAATAACAATTGTAAATGCAATGTATGTTCTCTTTAGAACAAAGATAGGATAGTTGCAGCCGAAACCGGTTAATAGCAATTTTCTGTTAACCAAGATAAGCATGTTGTTCTTATATCTTGTAATATACATATTATATTTATATTTTATTTTATGTTATTCATAAAACAGTAAACCATAGGAACATTTTCCTCTTTCTATGTCTTATACTAGGTTGAAAAATCCACTATTATATTTCATTTGAATCAAACCTTAACCTTAATGTACTTCATATACTCAGTAAACCTCTTTTTACTTTCCCTTACCGTTACTGTTTTAATATAATTTTTTCCTTGAAATATAATTAAGTACAATTCTTAGTTAATGACAAATACCACGAAATTCACAACGCAATGCAATGGAAAAACTATGCAAAAAACAACAAATTATAGTTTATATCTACTACACCAAATCACACATTTATCTATTAATTTTCAATGTGTTCACTCCAACTTCAGATCATTCGTTGATCTTTCAACGCTCAGCAGCCTTCTTCCAGGCATTAGACGAAAGAACAAGCAGTCACACTCCGGGCTGCTGCTCGACAATTAGAGCAGAATAGGGGAGTAAAGTTATTGTAAACTTTTGAATAATGTAGTTCATCTACTTTTAGTAGTTTGTTTAAATGTTTTAATTATGTTGTTTTTGCATTATTCCTTGATTTATTGTAAAATGAATCTGAGCTTTTCGATCTGTTATGATGATAAACTGAAGCAATTTCTAAATGAACCCAATTAAGTGAGTTTTAAATCATCCTACTTAGTTTATAAGTAAATGATGAAGAGGAACAAATTAAATGATTTGAAAATGATATCTATGTAGGTGCTGACGCTGTTGGCGTATCAGGCATATCTTGCCTCAAAACGATGCAGAGAAACTAGTCCATGCATTTGTTACTTCTAGGCTGGATTATTGTAACTCTTTATTATCAGGGAGTACCAAGAAGTCAGTCAAGTCGCTTCAGCTGATTCAAAATGCTGCGGCTCGTGTACTAACCAGAGTTAGGAAAAGGGACCACATTACTCCTGTTCTGGCTGCCTTACACTGGCTCCCTATAGAACACAGGATAGAATTTAAAATTCTTCTTCTCGCCTACAAAGCCCTTAATGGGCAGGCGCCATCTTACCTTAAAGAACTCATTATACCCTACTGTCCTACTAGGGCATTGCGTTCCAAGAATGCAGGGTTGTTGGTTGTTCCTAGAATCTCTAAAAGTACAATGGGAGCCAGAGCCTTTTCTTATCAAGCTCCACATTTGTGAAATCAGCTTCCAGTTTGTGTTCGGGGGGCAGACAGCCTATCCGTTTTTAAGAGTGCGCTTAAGACCTTCCTTTTTGATAAAGCTTATAGTTAGGGCTGATTAGATTCAGCCCCTAGTTTTGCTGATATAGGCTTAGTTTGTCGGGGGACATCTTACTTCTTCCTTCTCTCTGTATGTACCTGTGTACTCTCATGTTCCGATTAACCCAGCTTCCCCAAATGTCTTTCCTTTTGGGTGTCTATATACGCCGGGATCCGGAGTCATGGATGATCCTGCGGTCTTGTGTCCTGGATCTTGAGTCGTGGCTGTGGTCCTGGATCATCGGTCCTGGATGGATATCCTCGTGGATTCATCTTCCTATTATACACACATGCATTTCCAAACATTTGGACTACCTATGTTGCAAATGTATTATCTTTTCAATTTACACACGGCATCTATTGCACGTCTGTCCGTCCTGGGAGAGGGATCCCTCCTCTGTTGCTCTCCCTGAGGTTTCTCCCATTTTTCCCTTTAAACTGGGTTTTCTTTGGAAGTTTTTCCTTGTACGATGTGAGGGTCTGAGGACAGAGGGTCTAAGGACAGAGGGTGTCGTATTGTCATACTGATATTCTGTACACACTGTGAAGACCACTGAGACAAATGTAACATTTGTGATATTGGGCTATATAAATAAACATTGATTGATTGATTGATTGATTGGCGGTTCTAGTGTTAACACACATTTAAATTAAATGTGCGTAATTGCAAATGCCATTTTGATTTTCTTACCTGGAATTCTGAAGATTTTCAATTTCAGGTTTTAACCAGGAGATGGCGCTTCATTCACAAATACAGAAAGACAAGTTTCATGGACTTTCAGTTGTGTTTTGAAGAGCATTCAATATTTTAGATCAACTAAAGTATATCTAATCTTGTAATTCAATAATATATAGTCTTTATATATTAAATAATCATAATAATAATGTAAATGTTTACATTACACTTCTTTATTTGTTATGCTCATACTTTTACCTTTACAATCGTTTGCTTTAATATGCAGTATATTTTTTGTATATTTTTGTGTTTGCTTCCTCCTGCTCCCTTTCGGACACATACTGTATGATTTATTATTATTATTAATATGAAGATATTATTAAGATAAGATAAGATGTTACTTTATTGATTGAACATTTTAGTTTAGAATGTGCTGTCCCAAGGTAATTCAGAAGGCTCACAGGTCACATTCCGACCATTATTTAAAACAATAAGTGCTTTCACACCGTCTCCAGTTTGATTTGTATAGAGGGAGCTGTGTGGCTGAATGGCCAGCGATTAGGTGTGGCGCATTTATCATAGGTGATCAGAGCTAACTGCCTGCCGTCAGATTTCATTTAAAAAACAGGTCTGATGTTAAGACTATTTCTGCGCTCATAAAGAATGATAAGAATACGAATAATGCGTATTGAACTGGTTTAATTCATTAGTGAGTTTATTTCACACTAGAACCGCCAATCGGGTGTGTTGTGTGTGTGCAATGTAAACTCTCCCAGTCCGTGACTCTTCCTGAAAGTGTGTTATGTAGCACCCTATGTTGTTAAAAATTGCATTCTAATAGCGGGATTTGACGGTGTTAGGTAGGCCTATACAAAAACCTCTGGCGGTTCTAGTGTTAAGATAATAAGGTACAGTAGAAGCCCTTTTTTATCAGTAAAGAATTTAGCTGTTGAACATAAAAGTCAACTAACTGAGGGTCACTTGCAATGACAGTGTTGTGTCTAACTGTAAGCTTGTCACTCAGTTGCCCCTTTCACACCAGCGCCTTTTCAGCTCCGGCTCGGAGCGAGAGCCTGAAAAGCGCCGGGTTTTCCTGTTCACACCGCAGCGGCGCCGGCTCTTAGCTCCGAAATCCGCTTCATTTCCAGCTCCAAAAAATTGTCGGTCCAGAGGTAAGAGCTTCGGAGCTAAGAGGTGACGTCCCTTACGTCTCTCTTACGTCGAGGCGTGCAGGAAACTAAACCCACCTCCCCTGAACATGGGTCGACTGTTATGCCTGCCTACAAGCAGTAGTGCCTATAAACACACTTTATAAAGTCAGGCAGCACTAACCAGGCTTCGTCTGATTCTGTTTCTTTGTACCTTACTTTGACCATCCGTTCACTGTTATCGATCATTGTGGAGAGAGGCAGACGTGTTGTTTTGTATTATTGCAGCTATCGGATGCAAGTAGTCAGTTTAGCTTCGGTTGCTATGCCAACATCACCCGTTTTATACCAGAGAAACTTTCATAACAGCGTTGTGATGCCAACCAGTGTCAATTCAGACTGACACACATTCACTTAGGCTAAGGGGAACTGGGGATATGCATCAGCTGCTTGTGTGAGTCGGACAGTGAATACTTTAGAGCGGCCGCTGCAGTGTGAGCTAACCGGGAGCTAACGGGAGAATACACTCCCGTGGAAGAGCAGCACTGCAGCGGTCGGTACATGCTGCAGAAACACATCAATAAACAATGAACCACGGCACTCTGGAGCAAAGTATAAGGTTGGAGAAGTCGTTATTCCATTTATTCTGGCTTCGTGTGATTAAAAGCAACACGATCATCGACCCAACGCAGTTGTTGTTGTTGCAAGAGTAACCTACAGTTAATGTAGCTGCTGGAGAAGAAAGATCAGGGGGGGAGGGGGGGAGAGAGCTGTGGTTGATGGGCCATTAGTTGTGTAAATACACAGCTGAGAGCTGCAGACTGTTTAAAAAACAATAACAACGGACTATTTTTCTTAGCGGATGCATGTCAATTTAAATCAATACATACAACCAGGGGCGTCGCCTGGACATGAAAACATTCGAGGCTTAGCCCACAGTGGCGGTGGCGCTAAAGTGGAATTTTTTACTGCAACACTCCCCACACGCACATACACAGTACAACCGCGACTGTTACAATTAAGGCTCGTGGAGGGTGGACCTCACCTCCTCTAGGGGGGTCCGGGGGTATGCTCCCCCAGGAAGATTTTTTTTTAAATATTGAAGTTGAAAGCATCAATCTGGTGCACTTTGAGAGCAACATTAGGAGATCTTTGGATACATCTCTCAACACCCATATGAAACAGAACTGTAAACAGATTTACTTTTTCTTTATGGATATTTTACAAATCACTCCCCTTTCAAACTGTATTCTTGTTTTACTGTCATATAGTATTTCTTAACTGTCTTTCCTTTATTCTCTTATTTTTTTTATAACGATAATGATCATATGAAGGTGTGCCGCGGAAATAATCTTTTGAATAATTTGTGACCAAACCGTTTGAGACCCACTGAGATAACTTAGACTAAAGTGAACTATCTAAACACTCAGAGAGTCCTTTGTTTAGCTCACCTGAGTCTCTCAGTCTGAGAGGAGAGCTCTCCTCCAGCTAGCTAACCAGATGCTAACAACACGGTCCCTGCTAGCAACGGTCCCTCTCTCCCTCTATCACACTAAATGCGCTATGCCACCCACACACACACACACGCACACGCACACACGCACGCACACACGCACGCACGCACGCACGCACGCACACACACACACACACACACACACACACAAGCTTGAATGACACAAGCACACGTTTAATTCCATGCAACTCTCTGAATAGTCTGGTATCATGCCTCTGTTGCATTCACTGAACACGGGAAATTACAGTCCTGCCGTCCTCTCTTGTGTCATGATGAGGTTCACGTAAAGCACGGTTAATGTATTATATTATTGAGGGAGAATTGTCCGGGGCTACAGAAAAAACATTCGGGGCTAAAGCCCCGGATGCCCAGGCCAGGCGACGCCACTGCATACAACTATTTTTTAAATCAATAAAAACATTTTCTATATCCATGAAAGCAATTCAATTAATATTGGGAGTCATGTCGATACTTTGTTGAGAATGTGGCCATGTAATAAGCGCGATAATTTGCAGCGACTTGTTCCTTATGGGGAAAATAACACCCTTCATGCAGCTCAAGATCCCTCCGATACGCGTCGGGATCCTGATCTGCCGACGAGGCTCCATTAAAATATAAATATCTTTAGTGAATTACTGAGTTTAGGCACGTTAATAACGTTTTAATGAAGTTGAATACAGTATATTCATATTTGTCAGTGATTTCATGTCAATTCGGCGAACATAAACGATCGTGGTGAAGATGATGATTAAATTAGGATTAAAAATCGAGAGCCAGGCTGCATTTCCTCCCGTTCTTTTTTTCCGACTAAACAACATTATTTTTGTTAAATAACAACATGGTGATGTTTTGTAAATGATTACATGTCTCTTATTTAGCACAGAGTATGATATCCGTGACATATGGATCTTAATAAAGTTCCGCTGTACATCCAGTGTACTGTATCTGACTTCATTTCACATGAGCTCCAGTGTGGAACCCCAATGCACCCCCTGGTGGATCAATGATCCATTGCAGCTGGCTTTATAATAATTACATTTATTTATCATGGGGGAGGTCTCAAGTCAAGCTGGAGGTTTTCCCTTGAGCGAGGGCATATCACGTACAAATCACGGCCGTCGCGTTTCAAACTGTCTGAAATGAAGCGCTACATCTGTAGGTCAAAAGGACACCTAGTGGGTAAAAATGGTAATTACAGTGATTTGAGTTTTGTATTGTATTTTCAGTGTTGCCGTAGTTATGCAGAACTCTTACATGTATTCAGATGCACGTTTCTACTCTGCATTGTTGTCTAAGAAACCATATGCCTGTAAGTGTATCTATGCTCTGTTGTTTCAACATTGTTAATGAAGAGTATGTGTGAGGGATACATTGTTAAATGATGGAAATATTGCTGTGAATTCATAGTTGCAACGATGTATGCTAACCGCAAGCCTTTCAATGTAATTTCCCGTAGGGGTTAGCATGGAGCTAACGCATCGTTTATTATATGGTTAACACACGGAAAATGTATGATATGCTAAATGATTGCTATGCTTGAAATGAATGTACATTTTCTTGTGTCCAGTTTTAGGGTGCTTTCACACCTGCCTTGTATAGTCCGGTTGAATCGAACCCTGGTGCGTTTAGCCGCTTGGTGCGGTTCATTTGGGTCGGTGTGAACGCAGTCCGAGACCTCTTAAGTGAACTAAACAACCGGACTCTGGTCCGCTAAAATAGGTGGTCTCGGAACGCTTGCTTGCGAACTCTGGAGCGGTTCATTGATGGTGTGAACGCAGTCCGCACCAAAACATACAAAGCGTAGTATTTACGTGTCACAAGAACGCGGATGTCTTCAAAAATCTTCAGCGAAAGAGTCTTTCAAGACATCCGCGGTTGTTTAGTTAAAGAGTGAAGCAGAATGAAGTGTTGAACAGTGTTGTGTAAAGTAAAAATTCTCCGTCAGCTACATAAAAGTAAGAACACCTGTCGTCTGTGAAACCTCCTCCTTACTGCATAACGTCTCTCATTATGTTACAATGTTTTTTAACGGACGTTGTCTGATTATATAATCATATGCGCGGGCCACTAGTGTCTGTTGATCTCCAGATTAACAGCAGCATGAGAATAACCTGCCGAAAGTGCCGATGCTCCATGGCGGAGGCTTCGGTAGAAATTGCCGGGATTTGCGTTTTTACCCCCTTAATGTCTGACCAATGGTTGAACAGCATTTCCGTGCACATGACACACGTGTTTAAAGTGTATAGTCCGTTTGAGTTTTGCCCGTGTGAACGCAAACCGAACCTTCTGAAAAATGAAACAATGTAACAAACTGTCGTCTGGTCATCACCAGAAAACGGAATATTAAGTGTGAATGCACCCTTACAGTGCTTTCTGAGTAAAACTTTAAAACTGAACTTCTGAAGCAGAGTTTTCTTCCTGTTGTCTGTCTGCTCCGCTACGGGAGCGGGGGCAGAATAGTATTGTTTAAAAGTGTTCTACTGTTTCATGTTTTGTAGTAGCCTTAGTGTAAAACAGTTTTATTGAATAAGAATTGCATTTGATGATACTTCATAATTATATTTAAATACCTACATATTTATTAAATGAAAGATAAGAATAGCTAGTAAAAAATAACCTGAAAAGCCAAATATCTTTTACTAGAGATTTGTAATAAGATGCACATGTAATCTTAAGTAAAATCTACATCCACTTAAACACAGACAGTGGCAGAACTTCAGTGTTAGTATTATTAGATCTCAGTGCTGCGTTTGACACTGTTGACCACACATATTACTGGACCGACTGGAAAACTGGGTGGGACTTTCGAAAACAGTTCTAAATTGGTTTAAATCCTACTTAAAGGACAGAAACAACTTTGTTTCTATCGGTAAATACACATCTGAGTTGACAAATATGACATGTGGGGTTCCTCAAGGCTCCATCTTGGGGCCTCTTCTCTTTAACATCTACATGCTACCACTGGCTCAGATAATGAAGAACAACAAAATAAGTTACGATAGCGATGCAGATGACGCACAAATGTACGTAACAATTTCACCAGGAGACTATGCTCCAATTCAAACACTGAGTAAGTGCATTGAACAAATCAATGACTGGATGTGTCAGAAATGTCTCCAATTAAACAAAGATAAAACTGAGGTAATGGTTTTTGGAGCCAAGGCAGAACGTTTAAAAGTTAGCGCTGAGCTTCAGTCTGCAATGTTCAAACCAACAGATAAAGCCAGAAATCTAGGTGTAGTCATGGACTCTGACCTGAGTTTCAACAGTCACATTTAAACAAACTCCCAGAAACCTGCAGGTCCGCGGCAACTCTGACTACTTTTAAATCCAGGCTGAAGACTTTTCTTTTTGTCGCTGCTTTTATTTGAACTATTCATATCTTAATCTGCACTGTAACTTTTATCCATGTACTTTTTCTTGTAATGTTTAATTGAACTATTTATATTTTAGACTGCACTGTAACTTTTATCCATGTATTTTTTTCTTAATGTTTATTTGATTAGCTTTTCTTTTTTAATGCTTAATGTCTTTAATTTTTAATTTTTTTGTAAAGCACTTTGAATTGCCTTGCGTTGAAAAGTGCTCTATAAATAAACTTGCCTTGCCCTTGCCTTTAGACTTTATGACATGCCTGAGTTGAATAATCACAACAGTAATTTATCAAAATACAAAAATAGCATTCATACAATAAAGAACCTATCCTGCATGTAGCGTTTGTTCTAGGGCTGTCAGTCGATTAAAATATTTAATCGCGATTAATCGCATGATTGTCCATAGTTAATCGCAAATTAATCGCACATTTTTGATCTGTTCTAAATGTACCTTAGAGGAATATTTTTCAAGTTTGTCATACTCTTATCAACATATGAGTGGACACATATGCAAATGTTTATTATCATTTGAACACACGACAAATATTCTCATGAATATTAAACACCTCTGAACATTACAAATATTCGCCTCAATTCAACCTGGAACCTCTCTCATACAATAATACAATACAAATTGTGTGTGTTTGTGTGTGCGTGTGTGTGTGGGTGTGTGTGTGTGTGTGTGTGTGTGTGTGTGTGTGTGTGTGTGTGTGTGTGTGCAACACGTTCTCAGTCCCATCCCGTCACATATTGACGGACGGTCAGGGCCCCTCCCCGTCGCTATATTACGTACAGGGTACCCCTTGCCCGTCAGGCTTCTACGGGCAGGGCGTCCCATAGACCTTACGACACTGGCTATCAACTCGTTATTTCAAGCCAGCGTATTGAGAAGCTTACTGACAGCGCAGCGTCATACTTCCTGAATGAAAAGTAAACTATTAGACATTATGAAGAAGTCAGCGACGTTACATTGCGACGTTACATTGCGACGTTACATTGCGACGTTACAGCGACGTTACAGCGACGTTACATTTGAGTATGACAGGGGAGGCAGGGCCTCACCTGTCATACTCCAAAAACAACTAAAGAAAAACTAAATAGTAATAACAATAAAATATCTCCATTGATCTGTGTTGTAAATGTGATTTATCTACACTGAACAAAAATATAAACGCAACACTTTTGTTTTTGCTCCCATTTTTCATGAGATGAACTCAAAGATCTAAAACATTTTCTATATACACAAAATAACAATTTCTCTCAAATATTGTTCACAAATCTGAAAAAATGTGTGATAGTGAGCACTTCTCCTTTGCTGAGATAATCCATTCCACCTCACAGGTGTGGCATATCAAGATGCTGATTAGACAGCATGATTATTGCACAGGTGTGCCTTAGGCTGGCCACAATAAAAGGCCACTCTGAAACGTGCAGTTTTGCTTTATTGGGGGGGTCCGAAAACCAGTCAGTATCTGGTGTGAGGGGTAGGATTAGGGTTAGGGGTAGGGTTAGGGTAATGTTGTGAATCGAGTGGCCTGTGTTCGTCGTCCATAACATACGCCTGCCCATACCATAACTCCTCCACGACCATGGCCCACTCGATTCACAACATTACCCTAACCCTAACCCTACCCCTCACACCAGATACTGACTGGTTTTCGGACCCCCCCAGAGTGGCCTTTTATTGTGGCCATTCTAAGTCACACCAATAATCATGCCGTCTAATCAGCATCTTGATATGCCACATCTGTGAGGTGGGATGGATTATCTTGGAGGGTGGAGATTTGGAGTATTTAATCAAAAATAATTGTAATAAACTTCCGCTACAGCAGCAATAACAAATACAATCTGATGACAGGCCAATGCCCAAACTGGAGCTGTGTACAGAGAGGAAAAAAGGAGCGAATCGGACGTAAGACGTTAAAGGTCTCCTGATTTAGTTTGTGAATGAATGCTTATTATGGCGCGTTTCCACTGCAGCGGGTAGCTCGCTTTAACCCTTGTGTTATGTTCACATTTCGCACCCTTTGGTAATGTTCGGGTCAAATTGACCCGGGACATATTTCAGGGTTTAAACAAAATACTGAACTAAATTCAACATGCACAATTCCTTATATATATTTTCTTTAACTCATTCCCCAACAATATAAATGAAATATATGATTAGTTTTTGAAAATACTCTTTGCTAGATCAAATTTAACAATGGAAGTGTCCATCTTTTTTTGTGATAACATTTTTATTTATGTTAAAAATATACTGTAATAAAAACTAGGTTTACATTTTGCTCATGGCTTTCTAGGACAAATGTAAATGAAAACGTTTTTCATTAATGTTTATTATTTTTAATCTGTCATATAATAATCAAAGCCCTGAAGGAAATAAAGCAATTTATCAGTAATTGGAACACAAGAACCACACATCCAAAAGTATTTGGCTGTGAAATATAGAGAGAATGAAACATCCATATAAATATATAACAGATATAAACACAAAGCAAATAAAAACAATTAACAGTCACTATTCATAAAATACAGTATATCCGAAAAATATATTGATGAAGTGACGCTGCAGAACATCGTGTGAGTCAATGGGCATGTCCGTTTAGGAAACACATGATGTACAGATGTACTTGTTGCAGTTGCTGCATGTAGTCTGTGTCTTTGAGTCCTTTGAGGGTCCACAGACCTCACAGCTGGCTGTGGGGGTCTTCCAGAAGCTGACTGTGGGGGTCTTCTTGCGGCTGGCTGTGGGGGTCCTTCAGCAGCTGGCTGTGGGGGTCTTCCAGCAGCTGGCTCTGAGTCAAGTTCATCTTCCAATTTGCTGTCACATTCTGAGTTTACCTCCACATTATCCTCATCTTCAGAAATGTCTTCCTGTCCCACTTCACCGTGTTCCTCTAAAGCATTCCACTCACTCTCATCCATTATTAGCTCCAAGGCTCTGAGCAGAATATGTTTTGGCCATTTTGTTGGTAGATAATTGTAGTTCTGCACTACACTGTTATTACACTGAGGTTATGTCTGTTTAGTCCTTCCTCCGGCGTGCAGGTGCGAGGGGGACAGTGTGAGAACATGTCAAATGTTTATACATTTCTGGAAGATCTAAAATGTTTATAATGTTCTTGGATAGTTTTGTGTACACACTACAAAGGGTAAAGATCAAGGGAAAACAGGATCAAACAGCTTCTCTATGCATACGATTGTGTGTGTGTGTACGTGTGTTTGTGTGTGCGTGTCTTTAGTTTGTGTGTTTCTGTGTGTTTTTCTGTCCTGGTATTGTATCCGGGTCAGATTGACCCAAACCTCTTATGAACGACATAAATGCGGGTGGGCATTTTTTCATAAGTGGAAAAAAATAAAAAACAATTCCACATGTCGTTCACAATAAATAAGCCCCGGCCATTGAGTTTCAGGTTGAACAAAAATATCCTTATATTTTATTCATTGAAAATGGAAATCTGGTCAATTTGACCCGAACATCACACAAGGGTTAAGCGTGCCGAGCCGTGCTGGGCCCGTTTTTGGTTGCGTTTCCACTTGGCCTAGTTTTGGACCGGGGCTACTTTTTCACCTTTTTTCTGGCCCGACTAAACCGTGGTTCTAGGGCCAAGAACAACCAGGCTGAGTCGGGCTGAGTATGCTAAACTAGAGAGAGAATCGCTGGCAAGGGGGCTACAACTACAACAAGATGAACATATTTGACCGTGATTTAATTGTAATACACGTTTCTAAATGATGCCGACGTAACAACATACTGATACCGGTTAGTAAAAACCATGAATTAATGCTTTGACAAGTCTGCAGACAGACGTCAGGCGAAAAACCCTTTTAAAATGCGTGCTTTCTAAATGGAGCTTGGCTAAGCTAATGTTATATATGCTCCGACCGTCCACACTCACAACAACGGCCTACAGACACAAATAAACCAGCGACTGTATTAATGGGATTTTATATCCAGTTTGCGTAGTGTTAACATAGCTAGCAAGCATAGCCATTAGCCACTATATTTAGGATAAAATAGCACCATAGACATTAATCACATAAATGTTCATCATCCGCTGACACTTTACCTCTGCCACATCATAGACTATATTGTAGGGATGCACGATAATTATCGGCCCGATAATTATCGGTCCGATATTAGGAATTATGACGTCATCCCGATGAACCGATATATCATATATTTTTTGGGTACAAAAAAAGAAAAAAATCCTGCGGTGTGGGTGGATTGGGATGAGGGGCGCTTGTTTTTCACTCGGCTCCTCCCGTTTTGCCAGTACTGTGGTATTAGTGGTTTAGGAAGAGGGGAGTTCTTCACAAATCCAGCGCTCCCTAATACTTCGAACCTGATCAGTCACCTGAAACATCGCCATCGCTACGATGGTGTGTGTGTGTGTGTGTGTGTGTGTGTGTGTGTGTGTGTGTGTGTGTGTGTGCGTGTGTGTGTGCGCGCGCATTGGAGCTATGTGCAACTCAAGGCATATGCTCGAACCGGAGCTGCCTGGACGCTGCAATCATGTTGCCGAGTGTGCTGACTTTTCGTACAATGTCCCGCTGTCTGCTTCCTGCATCAAGTCAAGTGCTCGGCGCAGTTGTGTGGATAGAGCGCTCCTCTGTTTTCATTTAAACAGCTCCTTATATCCGTTAGCGCAGCTAGCTAGCACCAGATGTTAACAATAACAATGCACGTAAGGTCTATCTCTCGCTCGCTCGGGCCACACGTACACACCCCCTCACGGTCCTCCAGATGGCCAGTCGGTGCCTGCCGGTGAGCGTGGAAGTGTGGTCTGCCACAAGCGGGCGGCAGGAGCGGGGCTGTCAGCATCAGCGTGTAGATGGTATTTTAAACTCGATGCGCTCTGAATCTACGGGGCGGCCGAGGAAAAAAAATACACATGCGTTAATCGCATTAAAATAATTAGTGGCGTATTTTTTTATATTATTATCGGTTATCGGTATCGGTCTTGAGAAGCAGGAAGTTATCGGTATCGGTTTCAAAAAAACAATATCGTGCATCCCTACTATATTGCATTACATTAATGCACACAATGTCATCTACTCATATTCTGCTTTCACATTTCTTAGTGTTATATATATATATGCAAAAATGCATTCTATTTCCATGTAAATTACTGCTTTATTTAATTTGTATCTTTTTGCAATTTAGCTGTATTTTATTACGGTGTAAAACATTGTGTTTTATATTAGATTTCTTGTTTTTTTATATATGCACCATGACATCAAGTCAAATTCCTAGTATGTGCAAAGCTACCTGGCAATAAACCTGTTTCTGATTTTGATTCTGATAAAGTGTGACCTATGCAATTGACAGTGATAAAGGGATTTGGTTTTCATTAATGGAGGAATCATTTTCTTAAATTCAAGAAATTAACTGTATTCTTTCATTTCATTTTATTAGAGGAAGTGTGCAAAAAGCGGTGGAAGTCCCTCAGGGACAAATACAGGAAGGAGAGGATATTAGAGAAGGAAGGGAAAAGGAGCGGGGCAGGGTCTTCCGGGGGATCTAAGCCCTGGCGTCTCGTGGCAATCATGAGCTTTTTAAAGCCATTCATGCTTGACCGCGAGACGTCCAGCAATTTCCCCCGGCAAGCCCTGCCTCCATCCACATCCATAGAAGAGGAAGAGGAAGACAGCCTGGAAGAGAGCCCTGGATGACCCAAAAGAAAGGACGTATGATCAGTGGCGGTTCTAGACCAATTTGACTGGGGGGGCCAGTTATTTTCTGAGGGGGGCACAATAAATGCAGGACGAAAAAGAGAACTAGACCGTATGAAGAAATTGCGCATAAGAAAACAATGCAATACATTTATTGGTATTTGTTTCAGTACACTTATTTATTTCAGATAGATCTTATAGTTATTACTGTTAGCTTCTGCTTAAGTTATAGTGCAATGTTTGCACTCACCATATTTATATAAAAATAAAAGGCAATGAACAGTTACATCTCTACTTTACATAACGGTGTCTGCACAATCTCACATTACAGCAACAAAATCCTGCGGTTTTTGGCAAACCGAGTACCAGAAAATATACATTTAAAAAAAACAAAAAAACCGTAGATTAACGTCCCTGTAGCTTCTTCTTGCACTAAGAAGCTTATTGCACTGTATAGATATATGTATGTATATATATACGCATATATATATATATATATATATATATAAAAGTCAACTATAATATTAGTCAAATATGAAGAAGTTAAACTTTAAACATCCATGACTTAAACACTTGATCAGGATCAAAGCCTCAGAGCTGCACCTGCAAGGTGAACACAGCTGGGAACAGAACAAGTGTTTGAATGCGTACATTAACAGGTTTATGATATCACTGCCCGTCTAAAAGACACCAGTGATCTGACTTTCATTACATTTGACTCGAGTGTTTGCTTAAAATAATACTTCTGCATACTGTAACCCCCTGATCCCACCAGAAGCGTCTGCGCTGCGACCTCCTCCTGCGACCACACCAGGCGCGTTTCAAAGCGTTGCGGAAGCGGAGCGTCGTGTGTGCAGCCTCGCAGTTGTTGTTGATTTTGGAATATTTCCTGGACATTTGTACTTCTACAAGTAAGTAGGCTACGTAGTTAAATGGTTTATGTTTGTGTCTGTTTAAATCGTGTTTATTGTTGTTATTTCCTATGTTGTTGTGTTGTAGACTACAGACACATAATAATAATTGTAATATTCCAGTTATAAACGACATGAATCAAAGATGTGTTGCTGTATTTTAGTGGAAAAAAATATGCATTCATCATCATAATTATTGTATATATATATAATTTGACAGTGCCTGTAAACCGGAGGAGAACGCTGGCATGTATTCTCCTACCTGAAACACGGTGGTGGGGGGGCGGCGAAGGAGCCGGTTTCGGGTGCACCCCCTCAACCAGCAAAGCAGACAACAAGGTGATTTTCATCACTTCCTGCCTGCGCGGCGTCAAAAATAGGATTCATCCTATATTTTAGAAATTCCTTGCGGCGAGGAGCTTCTGGGACGCTTCGAGCCGCGGCGCAGCGGGTCTGGTGGAATAGCACCCATTGACTAGAGTGGACGCGATCGCTAAAAATGCCGCAGCGCAGGCGCTCCTGGTGGGATTAGGGGGTAAGCGTTGCACGGCCAGATACGGCTCAAGAAGCTGACTCAGATAAGGAAATATATGATATATTATGATGTGATGATGATAATGGGACACATCGACGTCTGCACTCAGTACCGCGGACTGTAGGCTACGTAATGTTACTTTGATCCGGTTACTTATGTTGTGGCAGATATTTAAGTAAGCTTTCTTAACGCTAATGCTATAATAGTTAGATTGCTCTGAAGATGGGAGGTGATATTCTCTTAATGTTCACACAGACGGTGATTTGAACTGCAACGGCAGTTTAAATTGTATTTCCTTTATCCTGTAATATGACTTGATCGCTTTAAACTCTGCACACTGTTGTTATCAGCTGTTCCACCATGGTTTCTACCTCAACCTGTAATAGATGTATCCTTATTGAAATGGTTACATTCAATGAAAAATAAAATCAATGTGCAGGCTTACATGAACACTGTTCTACATGAACAATATGGGCATTTTATACATTAAATAAATCAACAGTATAGTGGCGATATGCTCCAAGTGGAAGCGATTCGCCATTAAAGCGAAGAAGAAGAACTCTGCACAGTTGCTCTCTTATCCTGGAACCTATCCAGCTGTTCAGAATAAGTTATCTAGCCCGCTAAGAAGTTAACCAGCGTCGTAGGACCGGAAATCCAGGAAGTTAGCTCGCTAAACGAAAATCCTGATTCGTAGTACAGGCCCCTGGTCTGATTCTGAAACCTGTTCTGAAATGTAAAAAAACATTTCTTTAACTCTGAACCTACTTTGAATCATCCTGTTTTCGGAATGTATTTTTTGTTAGATGCCTGAAGTAAAATCTGTGGTTATCACAAGCTTAAGATACTTCTTTGAATGACATTACAAATGTCAGTAAATACCTCACTGGTGAATGTCTGAAGTGTGACTAAATGAGACGACTAAACATCATCACGCGAAACATTAGCTGTCTTTAGCTTAGCGGTGGTGATACGCAGCCATGTCGTTAGCTTATTGCCTAATGTTAGCTTTTTACTTCTGCCGATTGCATGTATGCCTCAACTATTATAAAAGTTGTTAATATGTGGAGATTATCCAGCTGAAAAAACATGGAAGTAACAAAAAAGTGTGATTGCCACAGATCTTATTTTCTGCAACATTCCAATTTAAATGTTTTATGTGAAAATCCCATTGCTTTTTTTGAGGGAGCCCACGCAATGGTTGGCCTACATACATTTGTCATCACTCATAACACTTTTTTTTTGCTGAACTTGTGTTTGATAAGGCTTAATTGAATATTTCTAAAGTGTGAATGTAAAGTAAAAGTATTTGTTCCCTTCATCATACTCAGCTACCCACTGATTTGGCTATGTGTGCAAAACAGAGTTTCCATTTCAAAATGTTTCACAGTTTTGGGACAGCCATGGAAAACTGGAGGTGGAGACATTCTTCTTGCTGTGACTAGACACAAGTTTTTCCAAAATGAATCCTCTGCTCACTATAGTGTCTTCAAGGCCTGGGGGTAGTACTTGAGGAAGATCCTGCGGGCGATCTCGTACGTGTCGCCCTGAGGCTTGGTCGGATATTTTCGGGCGTTGTAAATGAACCCCTTCTCCACCTGGAACACGGCCTGGTTAAAGGTGTCCTGCTTGTATGGCCGTCCAGTGTCCAGACAGTCTACCAGGGTTTCAACGAAAAGACCCCATCTCTGGGCGTAGTAGTCCTCCATGAGGCCCCCCCACTCTTTGCTGGCGTAGTCCAGGATCTCACCGCTGGGACCCCACAGAGTAAGCTGGTTCCTGGCATTCATGTCGTACAGCTGGGCCTCCTTCTCATCCAGGGCGAAGGAGCGGGCCCTCTCCAGCCACGTCCCCAACAGGAAGTTGCGGTCGCTGCTCAGCAGACGGTTGAGTTCAGGCAGGAGGTCGTACACCAGCACCCCCCCCGCAGTCAGCAGCTCTGGCAGCTTCTGGTTCTTGAAAGCATCTGTGATATCCTGGTAGAAGCTTGTTGTCAGGACTTGTAGGACCTGCCGAGTCACGTCCACGAGATCGCAGCGGAAAGTCTCCTTGGACATGAGGGACGGAGCCCGCCTCGACGATCAGTTTCCATGCTTTGAACAAATCAGCCGGGTCGTACCACCGGTCAGCGTTCATGTGGAGAGAGGGTCTGTGCACCAGGGGGCTGTGGTTGTGGTTTTTGTAGTGTGGCGCGGTGCAGTTGTAGACGCTGGCAAACAGCAGCCTCCACGCCGCCGCCAGGCTGTCCTGCGTGCTGCCGTAGCGACGGATAGCGTACAGCGACACCCACTTGGACAGGTTGACCGGCTCCTTACGCCACGCCAGCTCGCTCATCAGCTCGTACATCACCGGATTCTGCTCAATGCCCTCAGGCGCCATGCCTATGCCAACCAGGGTGGAGTTTGGGAACTGTAAGGCTTTGAAGGGCCCCGAGTTCATGCTCTCCACCGTGCCAAAGAATCCACTGTTGCCCCCAAAGTTCTGCAGCATGCACCAGATGAAGGGCTGCCCGTAGAAAGACTCTGTGTAGGAGAAAATTGGCTCCGTCTCTGCAAACAGGTCCAGCACGATCATTCTGCCCAGAGGCACTCCGTGTAGTAGAGCCTGAATCTGGGCCGGCTTCCAGAACGCTGCGTCACTGAAGAACAGCCAGCCCTGCATCAGCCAGATTGCCTGAGGATCAACTGGGGACAAAACATGAGATTTAGACGAGGGGCAACAAGGGGACAGTTCTCCAGCATGGCTGAAAAGCCAGCAAGAAACTCAAAGGGGGCTTTCTGTGTAGGAGAATTGAACAACAGGCTGGGTTGAGATAGTTACTATAAATGTAATCTGTTACAACTACTAGTCATATTTTCAACAATGTAATCAGTAAGCTAATACCACAGGTACAAAGTAATGTAACCCGATTACTTTCAGCTACTTTTGGTTACCTTGATATCAAATGAAATGCAAATACATAAGAGAAAGGATTAACAATAAGATGTGTTCCAATTAGAGGTATTGTAGGTATGTAAAGCAACAAAACAATATTATCTTAGAAAAGAAGAAAACTGAATATTTTCTACCAAAAATATGTCACCTTAAATTATAGGCAAGTCCTACATAATAGTATAGTTTACAAATGTTGTATTTGTAATGCTATGTCTTGTCTATATGGAAGCAAACAAGAGACAGAAGTATTTGAATTTTATCAGACACTGAATTTATAGCATTGAAAATAATGACTTTGAAAATGTTGAAAATGTTTTGCTCCGAATTTACCTATGTGAAATAAAAAGATAACAATTCAAGTTAAAAACATTTGAATAGTCAAATTCAGATCCCAATAATTCAAGAGAAAAAAATTCGAATGTACAATTTCGGTGTTTAAAAATTCGACGTCAAAAATGACGGTGTTTAAAATTCGATGTCCAAAATTGCGATGCAACATCATCCGGGCTACTCAGACAGGATAAGCAATTGAGCACGAATGAAATCAAACCGACTTCTGGCCTATCGGAGCCAAGCGGCGAACTCTGGGAGTGCGGTGAAGCCCAATGCTGCAAACTGTAGGCGATGGATGCAGATGGGAGCAATTCCCGTAGACCCTATGTTAAAATGTCCAACTTAACATCAGAAAATAAACATGTTTCTAGCCTGGATCCACAAAAACATATTCTGTATATAGTTAGATTCCCCCTTCATGACAACGGGATCACTGCTAGATCCGTTAGCTCAGTGATGCTACAGGGGCTCAGCTCATGAGGAGAACACTACTTGAACTCGGCTGTGTTTGTTGTGTTGGTTCCTGATGGACTATTCGTCATGCAAATATAGGATTTATCCGAGGTTAAAACAGACCGTCCATGAATGCAGTTTCTTCTGTAAGAACTCATTATACCCTACTGTCCTACTAGGGCATTGCGTTCCAAGAATGCAGGGTTGTTGGTTGTTCCTAGAGTCTCTAAAAGTACAATGGGAGCCAGAGCCTTTTCTTATCAAGCTCCACATTTGTGGAATCAGCTTCCAGTTTGTGTTCGGGGCGGCAGACACCCTATCCGTTTTTAAGAGTGCGCTTAAGACCTTCCTTTTTGATAAAGCTTATAGTTAGGGGCTGATTAGATTCAGCCCCTAGTTTTGCTGATATAGGCTTAGTTTGTCGGGGGACATCTTACTTCTTCCTTCTCTCTGTCTATACCCTGTGTACTCTCATGTTCCCATTAACCCAGCTTCCCCAAATGTCTTTCTTTTTGGGGTCTATATACGCCGGGATCCGGAGTCATGGATGATCCCGTCGCTGCGGTCCTGTGTCCTGGATCGCGAGCGCTGGATCTTGAGTCGTGGCTGTGGTCCTGGATCATAAGTCATGGATGGATATCCTCGTGGATTCATCTTCCTATTATACACACATGCATTTCCAAACATTTGGACTACCTATGTTGCAAATGTATTATCTTTTTAATTTACACACGGCAGTGTTGTAGTCAAGTCACCAATTCACGAGTCCAAGTCACCCTCGAGTCACCACTCTTCGAGTCTGAGTCCAAGTCCGAGTCACCAAGGGAGAGTCGTAGTCGAGTCCGAGTCCAAGTCCGAGTCACCCAAGGAGTGTCCAAGTCGAGTCCGAGTCATCATTACCTGTGTTCGAGTCCAAGTCCAATTCACTTAAGAAGAGTCCAAGTCAAGTCCGAGTCACAAGTCTTCATGTATTAATCTTCGTGGATATATGTTTTGAAATGTAGCTGCTCCTCTACATTGCTGTGATCCTGTCTATTGAACTGCTGTGAAGCAAGTTTGGCTACAATTCTTGTAATAGGTGCTATACAAATATAAAGCTTATTTCTAATATTAATATTATTATTATTATATATAAATAAACTATATTTAAAATGAGTTACCTTTTAGAGAAGTGATTATATTTGTATGCCAATATTTTCCTATGGTAAAGCTTTCGTTTTGCACTTTTATTTTGAAAGTAATAAGATTGGGACTCTTATTTTGAAGGAACTTTTACGGGTTAAATCAGTTTATGATAAAGATTTATCCCCAGAAAGCACATGGCTACTTAGCATGCAAAATGATGTCATTCTGCATGTTAAGTAGCCATGTGCTTTCGTGTTATGGCTGAATCTTTATTTATTGATTAGATCACGTTACTCTGATGATAGTGTTTAAGACAGCCTATATGTCTGAACTCGATCCTTAGAGTAATGTGTTACGGAGCCTTCTCTTCTATATTGTTTCCACATAACGAGCATTTTGCTCTTTTCCAATGTGGAAGCAGAATGTGTGAAAGCATACAGCACGATGCGGGGTGTGTCTGTAGACATCTCTAGACTGGAACAGCGGGGCCCAGTACGTGAACTCGCCATACAGGATAGAGGACATCAGACTCCAGAGAAAATGTGCTCGAGTCCGAGTCCAAGTCGGAGCGTCAATGTACGAGTCGAGTCCGAGTCATCGTGGGGGGGGGAATTCACGAGTCCAAGTCATCCTGTGCGAGAATTCACGAGTCCAAGTCCGAGTCGCGTCAATCAGTGCGCGAGTCCGAGTCGAGTCACGAGTCCCAAAAATCGGCACTCAAGTCCGACTCGAGTCCGAGTCCAGGACTCGAGTACTCCATCTTTGGACACACGGCATCTATTGCATGTCTGTCCGTCCTGGGAGAGGGATCCCTCCTCTGTTGCTCTCCCTGAGGTTTCTCCCATGTTCCCTTTAAACTGTGGGTTTTCTCTGGAAGTTTTTCCTTGTACGATGTGAGGGTCTGAGGACAGAGGGTGTCGTATTGTCATACTGATATTCTGTACACACTGTGAAGACCACTGAGACAAATGTAACATTTGTGATATTGGGCTATATAAATAAACATTGATTGATTGAAGTCAACCCTGCGTACTTTATGTTATGTTACTGATGTTTTTATTAAGCTAACGTTAATGAATGTTTAGAGTTGGGTTAGCATTTGGGCAATCGGTAGCACCATCTGTGCTAACGATGATATGCGTAGCATCCAAGTTAAACGTAATAGAGAAGTATAAAACAAAAGGCTTCTCTGCGAGGTTGGTAAAATATGGTCATCCTTGTACGTTAGATAGTTAGTTTGCTAGTTAGGTTACTGTATGCATTGTTAAGGTTCATTTCAATTCGCTATGCTCTACTATAGCATAAAATAGACTAACTCTCTTCAACAATACGTTGACTTTAGCTAGTGTATATTAAAATCAACCTCACAATAAAATGTGTGTATCTTTAAAATATGAACATCACATTTCAAGATGGTCCAGAAATAATGCTCACTTAGATATTGTAATATGGTTTGTTGAACTGGAGTTATTTATTGCAGCTAACCGCCTATCCGACTAACGACCCAAACATTGTTGTTTTAATATTATTACCAATGCCTCTTTTAATTTTATTATCATCACACTTGAGAAACAGCCTCATCGTGGCTGTAGAACGGAACATGTAACTTAATGCCTGTATTTAAGGACGATGAATAGCGTAGTCAATGCTTTAGTGACAAGGAAATGATTTGTTTAAATAGTAGATATGACGTTATGTGACTTCAGTGCAAATTAAGCTAAATTAGGTTTGTGTCTTACCCTTACGTGTGTGATGCATATGAATATGGCATATGAAAACAAATTAATTTGACTGACTCATGAAAAACTCATCCAAAGTAACAGTAAAATAAAAAGGACCTACTCAAACTGATACAGTATAAGGAATGTGATATCCAGCAATTTCTTAAGTATAACAAGAAGATTATGACCCATTTTTAAAAGAAGATAAAAAGTTGTTTGCATGTAAAGAAGTCTGTAACCCACGCATGTAACTTTACATCTGTTTGTTCAAAGTGTCCTTAAGGTGATCCAGAGGAGAGACAGATCTGGACTCCTAACAGCAGAGAACTTCAGCACGGATTCCAAGGTACATCTTTTTAATACTTTACAAAGAATACAGTGGGGCAAAAAAGTATTTAGTCAGCCACCAATTGTGCAAGTTCTCCCACTTAAAAAGATGAGAGGCCTGTAATTTTCATCCTAGGTATACCTCAACTATGAGAGACAGATGAATTTATTTGCAAATGATGGTGGAAAATAAGTATTTGGTCAATAACAAAAGTTCATCTCAATACTTTGTTATATACCCTTTGTTGGCAACGACAGAGGTCAAATGTTTTCTGTAAGTCTTCACAAGGTTTTCACACACTGTTGCTGGTACTTTGGCCCATTCCTCCATGCAGATCTCCTCTAGAGCAGTGATGTTTTGGGGCTGTCGCTGGGCAACACGGACTTTCAACTCCCTCCAAAGATTTTCTATGGGGTTGAAATCTGGAGACTGGCTAGGCCACTCCAGGACCTTGAAATGCTTCTTACGAAGCCACTCCTTCGTTGCCCGGGCGGTGTGTTTGGGATCATTGTCATGCTGAAAGACCCAGCCACGTTTCATCTTCAATGCCCTTGCTGTATCTCACGATACATGGCCCCATTCATTCTTTCCTTTACACGGATCAGTCGTCCTGGTCCCTTTGCAGAAAAACAGCCCCAAAGCATGATGGTCCCACCCCCATGTCTCACAGCAGGTGTTCTTTGGATGCAACTCAGCATTCTTTCTCCTCCAAACACGTCGAGTTGAGTTTGTTACCAAAAAGTTCTATTTTGGCTTAATCTGACCATATGACATTCTCCCAATCCTCTTCTGGATCCTCTAAATGCTCTCTAGCAAACTTCAGACGGGCCTGGACATGTACTGGCTTAAGCAGGGGGACACGTCTGGCACTGCAGGATTTGAGTCCCTGACGGCGTAGTGTGTTACTGATGGTAGCCTTTGTTACTTTGGTCCCAGCTCTCTGCAGGTCATGGACTCGGTCCCCCCGTGTGGTTCTGGGATCTTTGCTCACCGTCCTTGTGATCATTGTGACCCCACGGGGTGAGATCTTGCGTGGAGGAGCCCCAGATCGAGGGAGATTATCAGTGGTCTTGTATGTCTTCCATTTTCTAATAATGGCTCCCACAGTTGATTTCTTCACACCAAGCTGCCTACCTATTGCAGATGCAGTCTTTCCAGCCTGGTGCAGGTCTACCATTGTGTTTCTGGTGTCCTTTGACAGCTCTTTGGTCTTGGCCATAGTGGAGTTTGGAGTGTGACTGTTTGAGGTTGTGGACAGGTGTCTTTTATACTGATAACGAGTTCAAACAGGTGCCATTAATACAATTAACAAGTGGAGGACAGAGGAGGCTCTTAGAGAAGAAGTTACAGGTCTGTGAGAGACAGAAATCTTGTTTGTTTGGAGGTGACCAAATACTTATTTTACCGAGGAATTTACCAATGAATTCATTACAAATCCTACAATGTGATTTCCTGGATTCTTTCCCCCCATTCTGTCTCTCATAGTAGAAGTGTACCTAGGATGAAAAGTACAGGCCTCTCATCTTTTTAAGTGGGAGAACATGCACAATTGGTGGCTCACTAAATACTTTTTTGCCCCACTGTACATGCCATTAAACATGACTAAATACTAGATCACCTACACATCAGTGATGTTGAGTGTACTTTCTTAGCAAAAGGTTACATTTACATGTTACCAAGCAACATAACTTTTTTGTTCAACTTTCAAATTTCAATGTATTTAAGGCAAATATTATTGAACATAGTGAGAACTTCGACCCTTTGTCTCTGCATGTACATGTTAAAAGTGATTATTTCAGTGAGACAACCGAACAGAGCAAGCTTCCACACTAAGTTTTGATAACAGTTAAATATTATTTTAATAATACATTTATTTCAATGTTGATGAATTTAGAACGGTTTATTCATAATCTGATTATCTTTGTAGTACACTGTTGGATTTAAAAAACACATCATATTTATAGCCCCTGAACACCTCTTTCTTAAATAACACACTTGCTCTGTAATAATGTTTTGGACTGTTTCACCATTTTCTCTTTCTCTGAGGGTCCAGAAGAACATCCAAGAGAGAAAGGAAAAGCTGATGTCATGAGATTTAAGGGCAGTACAGGACATTCACTAAGAGACACTTATATTGTAACACAAAGACCTGCACACTGACTAGTTTTGTAGTCTAACAGGAACTTCATTTCTGTGTTGTTTTGTGTTTTACGTTGCACCTCAGAGCACAAACTGACTACTTACCCGAGCCCCACTGTTCTCCGTCATTTTTCTCCCGGGTTGTTGAGATCACATGACTGACAAAGCCGTGCTCTGATAGGCCAGAAGTCGGTTTGATTGCCTTCGGGCTCGATTGCTTATCCTGTCTGAGTAGCCCGGATGATGCTGCATCGCAATTTTGGACGTCGAATTTTATACACCATAAATTTGGTGTCTAATAAAATTCAAATACTTCTGTCTCTTGTTTGCTTCCATGTCTACCCATCATAAAATGATATTTATTTTAAAATGTATTGAAATGTTGTTATCCTGCTAGCAACCCTCGTTTTTGAAAAATGTAAAGTAGTAAAGTACTGTTTATGTAGTGAAGACAGTATTTTTTTGTGTCCTGGTTACGTAATCCTGTCACATGTAATCCGTTACTCCCTAAGCCTGACAACAGGTCATAATCGGGTCATCAGTTGTTTCACTTGTCACATCAGAACATCAGCATTCTGGCAGCAAGCGTTCGATCAGGACATTAGTGGTAGACGCTCACCTGCGGTCATGGAGGCAAAGACGGAGCGGCTGACTGCTGACAGGTAGGCGGGGTCAGAGGAGGGGGGGGTCATCTCGTTGAAGGTGTCAGTGTTGTAGATGTGATCTGTTCCAAACTGCTTCACCACCTGGGACAGGTAGAGGGAGCCGATCTGCAGGAACAGAGGGTCCCGGGGGTCTAAGACGTAGGAGCACGAGTAGCTGCAGTTGAAGTGAGCCCAGGGGCCCAGCCTGGTCACATTGGCTTCTGGGAACAGCCTGAAACACAGGAGACACCTCAGAGGTTAGAGCTGAAGTTGCACCTCACTGGGCCCAGCCATATTATCTTCACAGCAGTATCAGTATGAGGGCTGCACGATCTGAAGACGGAGTGGGATTCATTTGACAGACTTTGCAATTGCGATATGATTTATAGTTTTGGAGGGATTGATCAATTTCTCATTATCATTGAAACACATCTGTTCCAAACAAATATGTAAACATTTTGTATGCTGGGTTATCTCTGCAGCAACACAACACTTCCTTTCAAATTTAATTTTAACACAGCGTGTGTTTACAAATATTGGGCTTCCTTGGATTTGGATATTGGGCTAGTCCATGCGGTGATTCTCAGCATACATGTCACTCGAACAGTGAATGTGAAGCATTTGGTCTGCATGATAGGCAGATAATACTATAATAATTAAGTCTTTAAGCTGATCACGTTCATCAAGTTCAGGAGTTGTTATCTTGTATCTTGTGGGAGGCTGTGGCTCAGTGGGTAGTGCGCTGAACTTCGAATCAGGGGTTAGCAAGTTTGAGTCCCTCTGCAGTCAGCATGTCGTTGTATCCCTGAGACACTTCACCCCAAATTGCTCCTGTGGGGACTGCCCACAGTACTGAATGTATGTATGTAAGTCGCTTTGGATAAAAACAACAAGTGTAATGTATATTCATATAAGAGCAATGAATTAAGCTTATTGAATTGAAGCTTGTGAACAATCCGCAGTTAACAGCTGTTATTCCAACGATTAATATTCATATCAACATTTAGGAAAACTAAGTATGGGATTGTTCTCAGCAGGTGACTTATATTAAATTACTTTAGATATCCCTGTTAGTACGAGCCTAAAAATAAAAATGGGCAGTATATTTCTATAAGGTTGAAACCTAACCCAGCATGAGTCACCTGAGGATTCCAGCGGGAATGTTCCCAGAGAATGCCGGCAGCACGGGAATCATGCCGAAGGATCTCATCCGCTCCAAGATTTTAAACTGCAAAAAGAGAGAAAAACATATAAAGAAGGTTTAATCCACTCACTAATGTGAACAGCTCAATTCTAACTTCTCATAAAGTGGATTAAATCAATTAGTTTGTTGTCAGTGTTTGAAATCTTCACAAAACCGTTTGTGAGTGCAACGGTATCATAAAAAGAGAAAATACCTCTGAAGCCACTATTATGTACAATAGTGATGTGTTAATAGTTTGTGTTTTAAAAAGATAAGACGTACTGCAGTTTGTAACTGGTCTGCTTTCAGCACATTCACTCAGTCTCACTGTGTGTTTGTCACTACCACTTGGTGGTGCCAGAGTTATAAAAACATGATTCTAGTCATAGTGGCTTCATCTGTGTTGACAGGAATGGACGGTTCAGTACTTGGAGGAAGAGCTGGTTCACGTGCCAGGACTGAGGCAGGGGCCCTCCAAACTTGAAAAGGTTCCCCATTCGGTTCCAGGCCAGGAACGCGGGGCCGGAGAAGAACTCCTCGATCTCTGACTGGTTCAACCCGAGAGCCTTGTAAACCTGAAGGACACAACAAGGTAATAAGTTCATGTTCACATATCAATAAATGTATCATGCTTCTATGGTAGCAAAGATCAAGATTGTAAATCACACCAATTACAATTTATCTTCCTGATCCTGTTAATGACTGGCTTTAAGCCCCTGTCACAGTGTCCCGAACTGTACACCCGATGGACACACGAATATTGAATTGTCAATTTCGCACGAAGATGGCCCCGAACCACACACTAAGGCAAAATTTACATTACATTTAAGACATACACCTGCAACGAAAGTGACACAAACAATTATGTTACAGTACTATGATACTGTACTGATATTTTCAGACTTTGTTCTTTACTTTCTCCGTCTTTATATGTAGAAGATATTACGTTTTCTCCGTCATGTTGTTGTTTCCATAGCAACAACAACTTTCTGTCAACTCGCCTTCAAAATAATATATTATATCCTTTTCAGTTTCACAGAACACAAATTGGGTTATTTACATAATATATTTACATGATTTTGTTGTGCAATAAAACAACCCGATGGACACACGATAAAGGAAATGTTGTGATGTGAAATGTGATCGTAGCAACATCGGGCCGTTCGTGAGGGCATCTGAAGCCATCGTATGACCGCCGGTAGAGTTTCTCAGGCTTCGGCAGCAACTTCGTGAGCGGTGACAAAATCTTTGGCGTGCTAAAAAATAGCCGAAGGACCTTGAGAAGGTTCATTTTCGTGTTGAATTTGTGTGTCAATTTTGCACGTCCTAAGGCCATCGTGAGGGCATCTTGTTATCATCGGTGCCATCGGGCATTCGCCCCGATCAGAGTGAGGGCGAATGCACAGATGATAACACGAAAGATGACACGACTTGACGAGATGCCCTCACGAGTGCCTTACGAAGTTGCCGCTCACGAAGTTGCTGCCGGAGCCTGAGAAACTCCACCGGCGGTCATACGATGGCTTAAGATGCCCTCACGGATGGCCGATGTTGCTACGATCACAGCCAAATTTGAACATTTCCTTTATCGTGTGTCCATCGGGTGTCACGTTCGGGCACAGTGTGACGGGGGCTTTACAGTGGGGCAGTGATGACGTGTTGTTGAAGGAGGAACATCACAAGCACTTCCTCCACAGAAAGCAAGAAGAGTTTGAAATTGGATTTTAGATGATAGCAGGAAACAAGGTCTGTGGCAAACATTTGTTTATGATGCTTACATGTTTTGTTAAGCAGCATAATGTCCACATATTAACAACATTTTAATGATTTTTTGAAAGTGTAAATGCAATTACCAGAAGTAAAAAAAATAACGCAATAAACAAACTATGTCATATTCGCATTGCTGAGCATTACCATCGCTCAGCTAAAGGCGGCTAACGTCTGCTTGATGACCTTCAGTGGTCTCATGTAGTCACTTTTAAGCAACCGCCTTTCCTAAAACACATCGAGGCTTCAGATGTTCACCAGTGGGGTATTTACTGAAATACATTTTATGTCGTGCAACAAAACATGAACATCTCTTCTGTTTGTGTTAACCACAGACCTTATTTTGGAAATCTAACCAAAACTAATTATATTGACTTTGAGAGTGAACCGGAAAGTGCTAAAAATGCCAACTAATTTTTCGACTCATTCCTGCACCAGTTTTTGCTCTCAGATTAAATCAGTAGATTCATTATTCTATTTAATCGCTTATCAATAGTTAGCCCTTTTCGAAGAAGCACGTTAGACTAAATATAGATATTCAAATAAATCTTAATGCTTACAGTACATTGACCCTAAGGAGTGTTTGTAACCAGCGACCAGTGTTTGATGTTGTTTCTGTGGGGAGTCTCTGAGCCCTCACCTCTTGCCACAGGGCCTCCTGGCCAGTGAAGGCCAGCGGCAGGTTGATCCCATTGAGAGCCATCCAGTCTATCTCTCTCTCCCATCTGGGCCAGTCCCACCACACAGAGGAGTAGCTGAACGTGCACACGTTCTGGTAATACCGGAATCTAGATACAAACACACACAAAACTGTTATTTTAAACTGTCTTAAATAGGCCCACAGGCGATAAATACTGAACAGGTATGAACAAATAGAAATAGTAATCAATCATCCTAAACTTTTTAGAGCTTGAGCCTTTGTGGACTAACAATCAAGTATGCTGACCTCTTATTCAACTGTGACCTTTGTTTAAACTGTCCCTCACATGTCCTCCAATTTTATTACATTGTCGAAGAATAATGACAAGCAGTCAGTGTTTGGACAGGTAAAGGCTTCCCTTTGGACTGAGAATAAAACCATAACCTACAGTACAGTGCAACTGTGCTGACTTCAGATATTCTCAGACAGGTTTAATGTTGAAACCTCATGCCCTTTATTGTCACTGTTTCATTACAACACTAATGTGATGGGAACAGAGACAATAGAAAAGACAACACAATAGAAAAGTGTCCAGATATATTCTTAAACAGATTCCTTTTGACCATGGCCATTTCTCACACCAACACTGCTGAGTGTTCGTACTACACCTCTTTGTTACATAATTGTGTAACAGATATTTTAATTGTCAATTTCTATTGAATTTGTTGCTAAAACAATGTACAGTTAAATCAAACCGGCACTGTTGTTTTAAGCCTCAGTTTCCGGCAGCTGCTAAATAAGCCAAGCTTCCAACTGGCTCTTCGCCATCAAGTTATACTCATGGGAAAGTAAAGTGTGCCATGCCTGCATGGCTTCTTCAATCTAACGACTGTGCACATGACATTACTGGTGGGAACTGATGCGGCTCTAATGCACAACCGATAATTGAAAGGAAGGGTACTTTAAAGGGCCCGGCCGCAGCACAAGTGTCCATAGTGCTCACAGTAAACAATGAAAAGTAATGTTTGACAACGCTCCATTTGTCATGCACTCATGGGTTGGGATTTGCTTTGTTGCAGAGGAGGGGGCACCCACACACTGCCATCATAGAGTTCAACACATAGACTTCACATGGCACACATTGGAGGGCAGCAGTGTGAGTGAATCTGGTGGGAAAACAACTTTTGTAACAAAGTTTTTTGCTGACGTCAGCACATTTGCAATCAGAGCGTACGGGTTATACAATAGGAGAAATATAAAATGCAACAGCCACACCATTGTTCGGCTTTTGACTACAAAAAGCACAATCTTTGACTCAAGTTTACTTATCAATACTAAACCAAAATTAAATTATACCTCCTTTGAAAGTCTCGTTTTTAGTCTTACGCATCCGACCTGGAAAACTTTGCAGCCAATCTTATTTGTTACAGTGTACCGTGCACCAGGTCCTTATTCAGAATTATCTGAGTTTTTATCAACTTTGGTTCTTAAAACACATAAAGTAATTATCGTAGGTGACTTTAATATTCATGTTGACGATGATAAAAATATCCTTACTGTCGCATTTAACTCTATATTAGATTCTGTTGGTTTCTGTCAGAGTGTAAATAAACCAACCCACTGCTATAATCACACTCTTGACCTTGTTCTGACTTATGGTATTGAAATTGAGCAACTATTAGTCGAACCGCATAATTCTGCTTTATCCGACCATTTCTTAGTAACTTTTGAAGTACTGTTACGAGACTACAAAGGATTAGTCAAAACCTCCTGCAGCAGAAACCTATCTGTTAGTGCTAGAGCCACATTTAAGGAAGAGATTCCACCAATACTTAACTCGATAGCATGTCTGCATGTAGGGGAGGAAACTTATACAAAATGTACACCACCCCAAATTGATCATATTGTTGACAGTGCTACAGATGCGCTGCGAATAAAATTAGACTCTGTTGCTCCTTTGAAAAAGAAGAAAATAAAACAACATCGATTATCTCCATGGCATAATGCCGAAACCCGCAAAATAAAGCAAAAGTCGAGAAAACTTGAAAGGATATGGCGTTCCACTAAACTTGAAGAATCTCGTTTAATCTGGCATATTACTCTCAATGAATATAAGAAAGCACTGCATACAGCGAGCAGCCTACTACTCTTCATTAATAGATGAGAATAAGAATAATGATTTTTTTTCAGCACTGTAGCCAGGCTGACAGAGAGCCACAGCTCCATTGAGCCTTCTATTCCCACAGCACTCAGTAGTAATGATTTTATGTGCTTTTTTAACGATAAAATTGTTACTCTTAGAAACAAAATTAATGACCTCTTGCCTTTGACCAGTATAGTGTTATCAACAGCTCCCGGAAACGTAAGTTCTAATATTACACAAGATAGTAAACTAGAATGCTTTTCAGCCATAAACCTTGAACAATTACATTCAATGATTCTCTCTTCTAAACCATCAACGTGCATGTTAGACCCAATTCCAACTAAGCTGTTGAAGGAAGTTTTTCCATTAATTAGCACTTCTTTATTAAATATTATGAATATGTCTTTATTATCAGGCTATAATCCACAATCATTCAAAGTAGCAGTGATAAAACCGCTTCTTAAAAAGCACAACCTCGATCCAGAGGTTTTAGCCAACTATAGACCTATTTCTAAACTTCCGTTCCTCTAAAGAATTATTGAGAAAGCGGTCGCAAAACAGCTGTGTGATTACTTAAAAAACAATGATTTATTTGAAGATTTTCAGTCTGGCTTTAGAACACATCATAGCACAGAGACAGCTCTGGTTAAAGTCACAAATGACATTCCAATAGCCTCAGGGGACTTGTCTCTATTCTTGTCTTTGTTCACAATTTAAGTTATTTCAATAATATATGTATTTTGGAATCAAGTATTCATCTTTATTGTCTTCATTGTTAGTTTCCACATGCCTAAAACAACCTCAAGCTAAATCTAAAAGTTGATGGCTAAATAAGAGCGTTTGAGAAATTGTGCAAGGCATACAGTAATAGTCCGAATAGTCGATTAATCGTTTCATTAATCGATAGATTAATCGATTATCAAATTAGTCGTTTGTTGCAGCCCTACTATCGACCATGATATCCTATTGCAAAGACTAGAGCACTTGGTTGGCATAGAGGGAACTGCTTTAGGCTGTTTAGGTCCTATCTATCTGAACGCTCTCAGTTTGTATGTGTCAACGATGAATCTTCCACGCAAACCAAAGTTAGCCATGGAGTGCCACAGGGCTCAGTGCTCGGACCTATTTTGTTCACATTATATATGCTTCCGTTAGGCAATATTATAAGGAATCATTCTGTAAACTTTCATTGTTATGCGGATGATACTCAACTATATTTATCAATCAAGCCTGATGAAATTAATCATCTAAATAAAATTCAAGACTGCCTTAAGGACTTAAAAACGTGGATGACCTTAAACCTTTTGATGTTAAACACGACCAAAACTGAAGTTATTGTACTTGGCCCGAAGAATCTACGAAAACAAATTATCTAAAGATATACTAACTATGGATGGCATTAATTTGGCCTCCAGTGAGACTGTAAGGAATCTTGGGGTTATATTTGAGCAGGATTTATCCTTTAACGCCCACATAAAATCAATTTCAAGGACCGCCTACTTCCATCTACGTAACATTGCAAAAATCAAGCATATCTTGCCTCAAAACGATGCAGAGAAACTAGTCCATGCATTTGTTACTTCAAGGCTGGATTATTGTAACTCCTTATTATCAGGGTGTACCAAGATGTCAGTCAAGTGGCTTCAGCTGATTCAAAATGCTGCCGGGGGACATCTTACTTCTTCCTTCTCTCTGTCTGTACCTGTGTACTCTCATGTTCCCATTAACCCAGCTTCCCCACATTTCTTTCTTTTTGGTGTCTATATACGCCGGGATCCGGAGTCATGGATGATCCTGTTGCTGCGGTCCTGTGTCCTGGATCGCGAGCCCTGGATCTTGAGTCGTGGCTGTGGTCATGGACCATAAGTCCTGGATGGATATTCTCGTGGATTCATCTTCCTATTATACACACATGCATTTCCAAATATTTGGACTACCTATGTTGCAAATGTATTATCTTTTCAATTTACACACGGCATCTATTGCACGTCTGTCCGTCCTGGGAGAGGGATCCCTCCTCTGTTGCTCTCCCTGAGGTTTCTCCCAGGTTCCCTTTAAACTGTGGGTTTTCTCCGGAAGTTTTTTCTTGTACGATGTGAGGGTCTAAGGACAGAGGGTGTCGTATTGTCATACTGATATTCTGAACAAACTGTGAAGTCCACTGAGACAAATGTAACATTTGTGATATTGGGCTATATAAATAAACATTGATTGATTGATGATAAACAAACATAACTATAATAGGGATACTTTTTAATAATGTTACATAAAGTTATTTGTTTTTAATAGCACATGCAACTATAATTGTTTTTTCTATCTAATCTATCTATCTATCTATTGTAGCATACTGTTGGTGCGGAGTGATACGTAGTGGTGTGTGTCTGGATAGATGTACTGTATTAAAGGTCACCCATTATGAAAAATCCACTTGTTCATGCCTCTTCTACATCAACATGTGTCCCCTCAGTGTAAAGAGATTCTGAAAGTATCAGGTAAAAAGATTCTCTCACTTTTTGTCCTAATCCATTTCTATAAAAACCTGTCTGAAAACGAGCTGATCAGATTTTGGCCACTTTATGATGTCATAACGACTTTTTTGGCTTGTGTAACCATTCGCCAATCTCCAACCAAGGTCATTTGTACCTATTTATTAAGTATCAAACAGATATTTGTTGTAACTATTTATATTTAAACATTGTAGCCTTTCTTTATTAAATAATCTTTAAATGTATTTTAACATTCTGGTAAAGTGCATTTAAGTGATGACCCTGATTATTGCTACCATCTCTGCTTTATCACTGCTTTTATGGATGTGTTCTTATTTATGTACTGCAGTGAGATATGCCAACTGAATTTCGTTACACTGATGTGTGATGACAATAAAGATATTCTATTCTATAGTTTAATCTTTAACACATCACAGGTCTTTGTTTAGTGTGACCCAAAAAATAAGAAAAAAAGCACGAAAGGATAATTTAATGGAAATACTAATTTATCTCAAAAGTACAACAAGTACAGGACTACTACTGTTTACCTCCCCAATCTTTTTTTTTGTATTGAATTGAAAAGTAGAAGACAGTGTCAGAGAGAGTAGTAACAAATACCGCTCGCGCTCAACTGCCTCACAGTATCCCGTGCGGAATAGTGAATAATAAAATAATAAAAGTGAATAATGTAAACAGAATTGTTGTGAAATAAAAGTGGTTTAGTGTATTGGATATATGCCAAATGAAAAACCTCCTGCTAATGCTTCTTTAAAGCTGTGTCAGTAAGCTAACAGTGTGCTGAATTCACTGACCTGTGTTGGGTCTTGATGCGCAGGACGCCGGTGACCCTCGGAAGAGGACGGGGCACATCCAGCTGGTCACCGGACCACGAAACATGGCAGTTGCAGAAATATTTCAAATAGTTGTAAATGCCAGTAGCCACGGCCACTCCGCTGCTGCCTTTAGCGTATATCTTATTGTTCCTCGTGGACCTGAGCTCACACACATCCAGGCTGTCGTTGGAAAGGCTCCGGTTGACTGACACTATGAACTCCGTGGACCTGTTCCCCAGCAGCCGCTTTAGCAGCTCCACCACCGCTCTGCTCTGGCTTTTGTCGCTGGCTTTCGGTTTTAAGTGGTCTAGAGTTGGGAACTTACAAAAGGCCGTTACAAAAAGACAAAACACGACAACCAGCGCCAGACTGTGTCCGCTTCTGTGTGACATTTTGAACCCCTGACCAATTAATCCAGTTTCCCACCGAAGCACAGGTTTGAAAACAACTTTATTTATTCATTTGCATATAACCAGGAAGCTTTGGGTGACTGAAATGCTGCGGGCCAATCAAAGAGAGAGCTGTTGCCGTGTATAATTTACAGCCAATCAGAGGATGCAGTTCGTATTACAAACCACTCCTATGAGAAACCAGTTTGTCATGTGATCAATCTGTCATATGATGGGAAAATTACAAAAGTGGCCTAACTTCAGGAGCAAGCTTGATGTAATCGATCATGTCATAAAACCACAATATCAACCTGATCATCGACTGCTTACTTCCGAAACAAGAGTGAAATAAATCAAGACAAATAAATAATCAATAATAATAATAATAATAATAATAATCAAGACAAATAAATCAAGACAAATGGTTCTCAAGTTTGCTTGTAAAGGGTTACTAGCATTTAGTAGGCTACTTTGATACAAATTAGAATCAGGCACTTCTGATTACTGCTGACACAGCCATCAGTCAGACATGTCATGATGTCTTAATCAATAGTGCACATGCATACACTTTCTGCACAATAAGCACAGGGATGCCTCTAAACGGGAGAAGATTACAGAATGAAAACAGCAAACTGTGTGCAATGGCTGCTGATCAGACAACCAAATCAAAATCTTTATGAGGTCAAATACCTGTATTTATTTACATGGCGATGTTAATGGAAAGCAATAACCTACCTCCAATACTGAAGTACAGTTTTTATGTACTTCTCGTTTTTTTTAAGTTACTAGCTCCAAGCTTCACATAATAATTCAGCATACTTGCCAAGTGGCTAAATGTGTTATGTAGCAAAACAAGTAGACTCATCAATACAGTACCTGGTTCAACAAACCACAGTGGGATATCATTCATTATAAAAAAACTTTTATTTTCAAATCCCCAATCCCTACATTTAACTTCCAGCAGAAAGTGGCACAATTAGGATGTAAATACAAAGTACCCAAACAGGCCACTGGCTGCACATAAGCAAGCAAAGACACCAGGCTAGAAAAGTCAATTACACTGAGGACAAACATAAATTAAATTGATGTAAAAACAAGCAGGAGAAGAACTGATGAGCACAAACACATGAAATAACTGCTGGTGTAAACATCACAGTGCTTGTTCCAACACCATCAAAAGTGTGTGTTTTATTTACCTATCAAGCAAAAAGCATAAGACGCAGAAAGGTATACACTCAAGTCATCAGGTTTTATTTGGTTGATTTGGACTAATCTAAACTTATTTCACAGTGAGTTTTCTTGAGGTTTATGGTGTTTACTTCCATTCTGGGTGAGTTGTGTTTCTCAAGGTGATTAGACATTCCTTAGTTAAGGCTGTTAGTAGTGCAGAGTCAAGACAATGGCTTTAAAGCGTCCTGGATGGACCGTGCTGTCCCTTCACAATCCACAAGGCACAGACAGATCTACAAAGCCTCTGTACGTCAACACTAAAAGACTACTGAAGTGAGAATTTAGAAAAAGCTTATTATGCAGAGCATGCATCTTCCACCATGAGGGCGCAGACCTGCCCGATGATTGGACTGGACCTTCCAGAAGCTGTGAGGATAAATGATCCACAAACACTTCTGACTGAAATAACTATTCCACAGTCTGAGGTCTGAGCATTCTCCCAAAGGAATCCACTGACAGATGACAAAGCTGGAAGACAGCACACACCTCAAAGTAACATTTGACAACATATATTCATAGACGGAATATGTTTAAGATTCTCTATGTCATAAACATTAACTGAAACTGTCACATAGAGACTTCTCAAATCAATATAACATGTTGTAGTTTGTCATTTTAGTTTGAGCCAGTTTAATGGATCCACTAACCGATTCCAATATTTTATTAATTCATGTTGAACATTCACTGTACAGTTTTTTAGTCAAGTTTAGGCTCAGGTTAAATGACGAGCTTACTTTGGGTTAACACAAACGTCAAGCTGAGTGCATTAGATGAGCAAAAAAACACAAAGGTCACTTCAATGTAATCTGTTACCCCATGCTTGATACTAAAGGATGTACAGTGAGAGGGCAGTCTGGCTTCCAAAACAAGATGCACTTCATATGAACATGGCTCTGAGCAACTATTCAAGAGGGACATCCATGGTTTCTGGGGCAGAAAACTGAGCGATATGAAAGAGATCATTAAGTAGAAAAGATATTGGTGCCGAAATCCAAGAGCACTGACTGTAACATCGAAACTGTCCACATGGAAAGATAATCCATGTCATGCTCATTAATGTAAATGTTGACTAAAAAAACAACCAGAAGATGCAAATAACAATCATAATAGGTGGGAAAATAATGATCCAAGAACAATCACAACAGTTCAATATCCTGCATTCTGTGGCAGCTTCCGGTGCTAAAACAATGAGGCCCAGCATGATTGGTTGTTTAACACTAATATCCCATGACCTGCACTGTATCACACAGCAATGATACATTATAGAAACTCAGTTTTATGAAAAAATACTCTGCTATGATTGGCTAATTATTTATGTGCAGCACAAATGTGAGGTCAGGAGTAATACTGTAGTATTATATTTCTCTGACAAATTATTAATCTCCATGACGTTACTTTAACACTCCCATACATCCACTAAGTAAGAGGTGGTAATGTTGCAATGAATGCAACTTGACTGAGAACCGCTCCAAATGTTTTAGAAAGAGTTTAGAAAGACCAACTGGGGATTGTTGGAGATTCCTTTCCATATCTCCAGATTTCAAATGTAAATGTTTTATAACCTTCACCAAGGCAACGAGCATTAACTCGACTATAACAGATTCAGGCACAGTAAAACGTAGCTTATTTGACGTTGGTAAATTGAATTCTAATTTGGTAAACCCCAACTATATTCTCACGGATATTGTCTTTATGTAAACAATTGTAATCAATAAATATCCCTCTAAATGATCGTGTTATATCACCCATTGTATTTAAAACTCCATCTGACAAAAGTAAAAAAATATGACTTGTGAGTTAAGTCTTTAAATCAACAAACACTTATTGACTTTATAAGACTTTAAGGTATAGTAGGCTAAAGGAAATTCATAACATGGCTGTAATATAAAATATTATACAAAAGCACCAAAAGATAGTTTGGAACCAGACTATGCAACCCTAGACCTCATTAATCAAATCTTTCTCCAAAGGAACTCATAAGTGATGAACTCCCCCTTGTTTAGTTCAAAACGTGTGTGACCGGTAGCTAATGTACGCTAATGTTAGCTTAGATACATATTGCTGTGTAGCTCACAATACCAAATGTGTTGGCTGATCCTTCTACACCTGTACTATTGTAACACCATGTTTTAGCATGTTACATACATATATATATATATACATATTGGTAGTTTTACTACAAAAGTAAATGTCAGATTTAAACTCATCAAGTCCCTGCGGCTGCTGCTGTGTCACTTAGCATCTGCCTAGCTTACTGTAGCTGTGGTTTACAACAGGTTCAGCCAAATTGCTGTGAAAAACGGTGGGGATGGTTTTAGATGCGATTTGACAGATTAACTGTTAATGTATTCCTCCTCCTGCTGAGAAAACGTTTCAGAACTGAAACAGTATACAGTTGATTGTCACAAAACGATGCATCACTGTGCACTGTTAATATGTTGTTTTTCACATTCAGCATAATTCGTCGATATAAAAGTGTGTGTATATTTGAAACCTAACTTTTTGTTCAATCTATTTCCTTATAAAATATGTATTTTAACATATTGACACTTCGATTGTTTTATAATCATGTTTACTTGCTAACATGCTAGCACTAATGCTTGTTGTTTCTTGCCTTAGCTGGCACATAAGTGCTTTATCTGGTTCAGCTTAATAGCGTGCAACATTGACAGATTCAGCATGGTGTCTTTGCGTTACTGGCACGCTCATGCTATGCAAGACAACAAACACAACGGGGACCCAGTTATTGAATCATTAGTGCTAGGTGGTCAAGACGGTAATCGTCATGTGCGCTACATGTTTCAATTCATCCTAAGGATCAGTGAGCTCCAGAGGCGATGGGTCAAGCTGGGTCAAGCTGGGTCAAGCTATCGGCAGAAACTGCTTTGTCTGCAATTTTCCTAGTGGTAAAATAAGGAATTACACCTTCCGGATCTGTCATTTCATGCACTTCGGCCTTAAAATACTTTTCACTGTAGACTTAGAGGGAAAGATAACTGTAAATCAGGCGATCATTCTTTTCTGAAGGGAAATAGACTCCCCACCAAAACATTTATACAGCCCTTATTTCAAAATGTCGTACAAAGGGCCCCATGGATGCAGAAGATTCAATTGATTTTGCATCCATACCAATTTGGCTGTATGCGCTACTGATCAACTTTCGTATTAATAACAGGGGCCCTGCCTCTAACTCTGCAGCCAGTCTCTTTATACATCAGCATCTGGGTTTAAACTTAAACCACCTTATTTAGTTTCTGAAAACACATGTCTTAAAAAATGTCTCAATGTCCAAGCCACAACTAAGCCAATGACGTAGCAACCTAACTAGGAAACACATTGGTTGTTTCCTGCTTGTTGTTCTATTCATCTCACTCTGCTCCCGTTATGAGCCTCTCTTTAAAATAACAGACTTAAAATAATCTTGGAAAACTTACATTTGCCATCATCCTGTAAATACTTTTGGTCACAGAGGTTGAGATTCAGCTAAAGTGACGTATTTGATTTATTCTGGATTGACTGAATACGGATAAGAATTAGCGACACATAATCCCAGTAATGGAGAAGATGTAGAATGTTTCAGCATTTTGTCACCAATGTTAAATGTGTAGATGAAGCAAACATTGAGAATGAAAAAAAGCTGGTATGACTGCTGTACATTTCTAAGCAGACTTCTCCTTTTGCCAGCTAAAAGCTAAACAGGCACATATGAATGCAAAGCTTACGTACAAACTGACTGTATTTCATGTTGAATAAATCCAGACCGGAACAACACATCAACCCTGAGAAACTACGGTAAGTGGGAGAGGACATTAAGACCATCAAATGTCTGTAACATTGCTTTCTGATAGTAGGTTTACTTTCTCAACAGAGACAGATATATGACCAGACCTTCTTTTCACACTAAACCCCTATGGGGAGCTGAAACTGAAATACATTGTGATGTGGATCTGCCAGAGCAGCCGGTGAACACACAGACGTTTCTCTGTGGCTGCAGTTGCGGGTGTTTCTGTAAGATAAGATGGAGAAGACCTGAAGGTGTACGCAGGTTCAGGACTGCTGACTGCTCCACTGGTTGGCCATTGGCCTGCGGAGCAGCTCATCCACATGGCGTGCCACGTCCATCGTGTCCTCCAGGTCGAAGTCTCCCTCTGCATCCAACATGGTGTCACTCCTGACAGGACGACAGTAGAGACGCAGGCCACATTGTCATGAAGGAGGTTCATTGGACAATTATTGAGTTTTTTTCTGTTGGATTTTCTACAGTGTAATTGTGAATTATCAGGTAGAACATATCGTAAGTAATTAATTAAAGAAACCCAGACAACGCAACAGAGTCAAATATATCTCTGTATCTTTAGAAAACTGGTATATATATATATATATATACACACACACATACCCACATGTCTGTATGTAAGCTGCCATGAAACACACACGTCATATTGTCATCTTTTAAGATTACGAACCTGTTAAACAATGCTAATGCTAATATACACGTCCAACAGTTAGAAAGCATCAAAATCATGCATTACTCAAATCCATCAGTTGAAAAAACACAAAGACTCCAGCATTGTCTCTTTTCGCTCAGTTTTGGTCTCCACCATCTCCTGAGGAAAATATCTGGCTCATAAGCTGCTAAATGCGTCACTATTTTCAACAGCGTTTTCCTTGCTTTGTCTGTCTGCTGTTTCCTGGCATTTCCTCTGAAAACAGCTACCAGCTGCTGCCGAAAACAACTGTATGACAGCATTACGTAACCCCAACTAAATGTAAAGCCAGACAGCTGAACAATAAGCTGAAACTCACTAAAGCTCAGAAAAGCTGAGGGAATCTGAAGGAATCTGCGGTCATGTATTGTTTATTGATTAAAGTCACTTTTAGTAGAGGCTGCAATACCATTGCAAAACAAAATAAAGTGCCAACAAGTACAAGCACTGGGAATTTGACTCCAGTAAGAATATGTACACTTTATCATCAAGGTGTACTTCAAGTATGAAAGCTAAATGTACTCGCTTTCATTTTACAGGGTGTTGTCCCAAGAATGAAATGTAAAGGAGTGTGCTTACATCGAAGGGTAGACTCCAAAGCTGCTGGGGTGGCTGATGGACGGAGAAGCTGTTTGGTCCATGAACGAAGGAGTTCCTCCACTGGGTTCAGATTTTGGGGTGGTGAATCTAACAGAGACATATAACAAGCATTATTTTATCAACTAATCTGACCATGATCACGTGTCTGCACCAAGCCCAATAACTAAACACATATTTTAGTAACTACCGTACTTTTCGGACTATAAAGCGCACCTGCATATAAGCCGCCGCAGCTAAATTGTCCGTCTGTCTTGCTCTCGTTCTGTCTCTCGGTTCCACTTTTACTTTGGCGCGCTACCTGTCTCACTCTTTTCCGGCCTCCAGCTTTTCCTGCTGAAGCCCGCCGCTTAAAGGTGGCGGGCGCGGACCGGTCATAGAGCCCATAGAGTTAAGGTGGTTAATTTTACCTGTAAAATCCATAGATTTAGGAGGTCCCCATTGCTTGGGGTAATAATAGATGACACAATAAGTTGGAAATTACACATAACACATGTACAATCAAAGCTGTCAAGAAGCATTTCCATACTAAACAAAGTAAAACAAGTTCTAGATCAGAAATCACTTCGCATTCTCTACTGTTCACTAGTCTTACCATATCTGACTTACTGTGCTGAAATCTGGGGCAATAACTACATGCAGTATCTATTCTACAAAAAAAAGCCATACGAATCATTCACAATGCCAAATACCTTGATCCAGAGGTGGGACCAAGTCATTGTTTTGCAAGTCCGAGTCAAGTCTCAAGTCTTTGCGCTCAAGTCCGAGTCAAGTCTCAAGTCTTTGCGCTCAAGTCCGAGTCAAGTCTCAAGTCAGGATGGGCAAGTTCAAGTCAAGTCCAAGTCCTAAACTTTGACAAAACGAGTCATAAACAAGTCATGATGTGCTTTTCACCAAATGTAATGACATCGATCAACAGAATAATACTTAATAATCAAACTGCTCTTTATTAGTCACATTAATAATTTAATAATCCATTTTCTCTCTGCTGGTAAAGTAACGTGTTTTTTTTATTTTAAGAGGGATCAGTAAGTTAAGGCTACCATGACAGTTTGATTCAGAAGGAGTTTAAGTTTAAGATCCCTGATGTTGAGGTGACCAGAATGTTTATTTCCACTGTGCACAACATGTTATAAGGGACCCACAATCTATCTTTATGCCAGGGATAATGTGTAGCCAGGTGGAAGAGAACACCTGCATCTAGATCCCTCTGCAGGTGGTACTTTAACTATATTTTGATGCTAATACGTTTCTACTTTTACTTGGAACATTTTGAATGCAGGACTTTTTATTGTAACCGAGTATTCCTACACTCTGGTACTTTTACTCAAGGACAAGATCTTAACTTCTCCCACCTCTGACAGTAAATGGTGTTACCAAAGTGGTTACCAAAAACCTTCTCTGAAGGTTATTTTCATTTTACAAATCCTGCACTCAGCTTTGCTTTCTCCAATATCACTGAAAAGCAGCCAGACGCTGCTTCTCGGGTTTTCGCTCATTTCTTGACTTTTTCCGACGCGCTTGCATTTAAATCCGGCTCCCCGTCGCACTGTGCAGCTGGCCTGTACCACTACACCTGCTGTGCCCCCCACCCTTCTTTCACATAATGGTATGATCCTAGTGTGTCCTCGCATATGATTGGCCGCATGGTGGCCCAGCTAAATAAAGTCCCGCCCCTGCCTGCAAGGATTCTCAGCAAGAGTAGGAGCGGCTGGAGATTCTGCTCTCCCCGACGGGAGTCTGCTCTTCTAGCGGCAGCTCGCGAGTGTTGCGTGTTGGAGACCTCTGAATTAAATGATCAAGTCACCTCAAGTCAGAAGGCTCAAGTCCAAGTCAAGTCCCGAGTCATTGGTGTTCAAGTCCAAGTCGAGTCGCAAGTGTTTTGTGATTTTGTCAAGTCGAGTCTCAAGTCATCAAATTGGTGACTCGAGTCTGATTCGAGTCCAAGTCATGTGACTCGAGTCCACACCTCTGCCTTGATCACACGAACAAATTATTCCTGCAGTCAAAATTGTTAAAATTCACAGACCTGGTAGAATTCCAAACGGCACAAATCATGTTTAAGGCTAATCATATCGTTTTACCAGGAAACATCCAAAAAGTATTCACTCAACGAGTGGGGGATATAGTTCAAGGAGACCATTTCAATTCGAAATTCATAGGGTCCGTACAACCAGAAGAACATTTAGTATCTCAGCCTGTGGAGTGAGACTATGGAACAGTGAGAATGTGGTGCTGAAGCGATGTCCATTGTCCAGACATTAACCACTTCAAGAGGAAATACAGAGAAATAATTTTCTTGAGGTACAGGGATGGAGAAGGTGTTTGACTATGTGTATATGTGTGAGCATGTAGGTGTGTATATGTACAGTGGGGCAAAAAGGTATTCAGTCAGCCACCAATTGTGCAAGTTCTTCCACTTAAAAAGATGAGAGAGGCCTGTAATTTTCATCCTAGGTACACTTCAACTATGAGAGACAGCACGGGGGGAAAGCATCCAGGAAATCACATTGTAGGATTTTTAATGAATTCATTGGTAAATTCCTCTGTAAAATAAGTATTTGGTCTCCTACAAACAAACAAGATGTCTGGCTCTCACAGACCTGTAACTTCTTCTCTAAGAGCCTCCTCTGTCCTCCACTCGTTAACTGTATTAATGGCACTTGTTTGAACTCGTTATCAGTATAAAAGACACCTGTCCACAACCTCAAACAGTCACACTCCAAACTCCACTATGGCCAAGACCAAAGAACTGTCAAAGGACACCAGAAACAAAATTGTAGACCTGCACCAGGCTGGGAAGACTGAATCTGCAACAGGTAAGCAGCTTGGTGTGAAGAAATCAACTGTGGGAGCAATTATTAGAAAATGGAAGACATACAAGACCACTGATAATCTCCCTCGATCTGGGGCTCCACGCAAGATCTCACCCCGTGGGGTCAAAATGATCACAAGAACGGTGAGCAAAGATCCCAGAACCACACGGGGGGACCGAGTCAATGACCTGCAGAGAGCTGGGACCAAAGTAACAAAGGCTTCCATCAGTAACACACTACGCCGCCAGGGACTCAAATCCTGCAGTGCCAGACGTGTCCCCCTGCTTAAGCCAGTACATGTCCAGGCCCGTCTGAAGTTTGCTAGAGAGCATTTAGATGATCCAGAAGAGGATTGGGAGAATGTCATATGGTCAGATGAAACCAAAATAGAGCTTTTTGGTAAAAACTCAACTAGACGTGTTTGGAGGAGAAAGAATGCTGAGTTGCATCCAAAGAACACCTACTGTGAAACATGGGGGTGGAACCATCATGCTTTGGGGCTGTGTTTCTGCAAAGGGACCAGGAGGACTGATACGTGTAAAGGAAAGAATGAATGGGGCCATGTATCGTGAGATTTTGAGTGACAACCTCCTTCCATCAGCAAGGGCATTGAAGATGAAACGTGGCTGGGTCTTTCAGCATTACAATGATCCCAAACACACCGCCCGGGCAACGAAGGAGTGGCTTCGTAAGAAGCATTTCAAGGTCCTGGAGTGGCCTAGCCAGTCTCCAGATCTCAACCCCATAGAAAATCTTTGGAGGGAGTTGAAAGTCCGTGTTGCCCAGCGACAGCCCCAAAACATCACTGCTCTAGAGGAGATCTGCATGGAGGAATGGGCCAAAGTACCAGCAACAGTGTGTGAAAACCTTGTGAAGACTTACAGAAAACATTTGACCTCTGTCGTTTCCAACAAAGGGTATATAACAAAGTATTGAGATGAACTTTTGTTATTGACCAAATACTTATTTTCCACCATCATTTGCTAAATAAATTCTTTAAAAATCAGACAATGAGATTTTCTGGATTTTTTTTTCTTCTCATATTGTCTCTCATAGTTGAGGTATACCTAGGATGAAAATTACAGGCCTCTCTCATCTTTTTAAGGCGAGACACCCCAGGTGAATAGGGTACTTTTGTTAACTTAACGGTATCAGCTAGACATTTCTCCAGTTAATTACTTACAATAAGGCAATTGTCTTTTGTATTACAAGTTTTCTGAAATAGCATGTTTAAATATGCAAATTATCCCTTATCTCATTAAATATGCACATATTTTAACACATTTCAGGAATCGAAATCTGAACTTTCGATAAAGCCAGGTTCAAAATTCTTGTTTTTGAAGACACGCCTTACACGCCTTATTTGGCCTTTCATGGCCATGCGTTGGCCACAGGCAGTCGGACAAAGAAATCACTCTGATTGGCTGTACAGCTAGCGAATCAGTGCATGAGAGGCGAAAGGGTTGCTTGAGAATGTCTTCCACAAGCAACACTCCAATGGCTGATAGCTCCAGTACCGCACCATACATGTTTTCGATGGACGAGAGTGAAAATGGAACGCACACGCTATTTGTTGTTTGTTTATATCACGTAGTCTGTTCTTCTTCTCTGTCTTCCGGTTGTTGTCTCTTTTGAAAGAGGAGAGTTATTGCCACTCACGCATGTGCAGTTCGCACGTGCTCGGCTGAAGTCTTTGCGGTGTGTTCCAGTGCGACACATGGCCAAGACGCAGGAGAACACGGCGACGCAGGAGAACACGGTGACGCAGGAGAACACGGTGGCGCAACAGTCGGCGTCGGCGAGTTCTCTGGTGACTTCTTGGTGTGTCAGGACCTTTAAATGTTTCCATCTTAAAGTTTGTTATTTAGTTAGTTAGTTTTGTAACGGACATAATGTAACAGTTGTAACTTTTCTCAGACGCGGAGGGATACTGAGGTGTGAAAAGTAACTACAATTCTACCCTAAGCAATATCAGATTGCTTGATTTGACTTGTCCGTTTTATAAATATACACTAACTGTGCTTCCCAAAAGTTGTAAATGAAACAAGTGAAGTACATGTGATAAAGCCGTGGAGGGCGGTAGTTTATAAACCAAAGAGTAACCGTCCTTACAGGGCTCTAATAAGTAAAGCGAACGCACCCACAAGGACACCAAGCCTCCTATTGGTTGAGGGATTTTGACAGGGTTGTTGCACAAAAGCTCCAAGCGCGCACAGCAGAAATCTGAGAGCAGACATTTCACGAGCGCACAGAAACAGCCTGAGTGCGAGGAGAAGGTTTTAAGCTGGAACACGGGAAATCTGTAAGCAGCAATATATCTGAGTGCAAGCATACAGTTTGAGCAGAAGCAGAGCAAATCTAAGTGCAAGCAGGCACTATTTGAGTGTGAGGACAGGGTTTGAGGGAAATAAATACATATTCTGAACATGAAATCAATAAAGTATGCTCTCAAATGTAAAGACCACGCTCTTGAATGAAGATAGGGAATAACCCCTATACATTTTCGCTCATTCACTTTTTGTTTGAGATTCTGACACAAACCTTCCAGGTGCGCGGGACTTTCAGGGGTGCGTCCCCATTGGCTACTCATTTTTTGAGTGACAGCCCAGTCCTCCTGCGATTGTACAGTGCAGGCAGCGGTGCGGGAGATAGGCGCATTCACACTGCGGTACTTTTCCCACAAAGGTTCATGCGAACTCTTTAGTTCGCATGAAATAAGTTCAGATCGAGTTCACACCGGAAAAAGTCCCAGGGGGTGGATTAGGCAAATGAAGCCGCTGACGTCACTTCTTCTTCTTCTGCTTTGGGTTTACTGGCAGGCCGCAAACCACTTCACGGCGTATACTGCTGGGAGTCCCAGCAGCTTCTCATGAAGCCTTCCGAGTAAATCGCCAGAACGCCGACACCTCCTCATCTCCACCGCTCCCATGTTTTATTTTGTGTTGCCATAAGCTAGTCTCTCTGCGTTTCTGCGCTGGCCTAATGCTAATGCTAATAATGCTAATGCGAGGATAATAAAATGGCAGCTTCACAAAACTTTTTGGGAGTTTTACGGGGCGTGGTTTGCAATCCGCCCAGCCAATCAGGAATATAGCTCTTTTCTCAAAAAAGAGCCGCTCGAGAGCAGGGACTTTCGAGCGGGTAAAAAGGTTTGCATGAAGTACTTTTAGTACCGGCTCTTTTTGGTGTGAACGCGATCATGAACTAAGTTCGCATGAACCTTTGTGGGAAAAGTACCGCAGTGTGAATGCGCCTCTTTGTGGATAGAACCCCCCCAGAAGAATCAGCATTTCAATTATTATAATACTACAAGTGAAAATATATGTAAGTATTTATCATTTGTGTTGTTTGTGCTGTACTATACGGTCTATTTCTTTATTGTGTTAAGTGAGAAGTAAAGCTGTGCTATGAAAGTTAACTTTTGCTAACTGTAGATCCATAACAATGCAAGCTAAGTAGCCTAACATAGCTAGCAGTGTGTGAGCGTTCACACACTCAAACGGACTCGTGTGCCTGACTCTACCAACAGGCTTTCATGATTCTGTTTAGATATGCAAGTATAAGCCATGATCGCTTATTTTATTAACACGCTAATTTCATATGAAAATCAATGGAGGCTGAGATAACTTTGTAGGAAAACCTACAGTCCATGACTGCCCCTGAGCTGTGTTTTATTTGTTAACTTCATATTTTTCATTTCCTAAAACATTATTTCCCTCTCATATTAACAGTGTGGATCATTGAGACGGCGTGGTGTCCAGAGGTCTTATCCCGGTTTCCCACTTCCTCTGAGGTGACAGCACGGAGGGGGGGCATGAAGAAAGAACTGCACCAGCTTCATCCACACTGGCGTGACTGTTATCACTGGCTCAGTGTCATTTAATTTGACCAAATGTCTTTACATATACATGTAATAGATTTTATTATTATCCACCTTTTTGTTTTATGTCCTTTTATTTAAAACATTCTTTGAGACATCATCTTCTAGTTCAAATTTCAATAAATGTAATTTGTATAATCACTCTTTTGTCTTTATTCTACATGAAAATGTTAGAGATTCCATTCAAATCTGTTGATTATTCAGATCTTCCTCAGGAATAGTATGTTGAGTTTTTAATGCTAAATGTATATCATGTTCTCACAGGATACAGAATGAGACAACACAGTTTGTATCCATTGTGCATGAATGCTTCAGCTCTTCAGACCAACAGAGTAAGATGTGAGCATGTTCCTAATTGTGTTGGCATGCAGCCGGTCTGGTCTGTTTAATAAAGCAAATCTGCCACTTTTATATTGTAGAATTTGTTAAATTAAAGCAGTCTTTAATTGTTTGTCCTAAACATAGCAATATATGCTTTTGAAATGTAACATGTCTTTGAAAAATAATAGTATACAGTTTATATTGTGTATCACCTTTAAAAAAAAACATCTATGTATTTTTAAGCTAATCTAAAAAATAAATAAATAAATAGACAGACAACAGTAACGGTTGCCAGTTTGCCAATGGCAACCATTCTCAAAAAATGTCAACCACTTCTTGGCCTTTGGTTGCCATCAGTGGCAACCGGTTTTTAACATAAAGAAATAAGGACAGCAAACAGCAAAATGTGCACCCCAAAATAGATAAATGTTAATTATTTGTTGTATTAAGACTAGAGTGATATTTAATTATTGTTGTGACCAGTCGGAACCTGTTGCACGTGCATTGGTGTGATTACGGAGCCAGAAAGCAATGCACGTGTACTCGCGTGCGCACTGCGCCGTGTGATTGTTTTACAAAAAAAGGCGAAGCAAATTAAGTTGTTTGACTGTGGGGTAAAAAGTTGGGCCAACCCGTCAACATCTCAAACGAATGTTCAAAGTGATTCAACGGATAAAGCGCAAGGTGAACCCTGTCACTACCCAATCCGTCCCCCTGCCCGATCGGTACTGCGCATGTGCGAGATGGTCCGGAAGTCCGGACGGCAACCCAAGATGGACACTTGACACAGTGGCTTTTAGAAAAGCTCAAAAAGAAAACTCGAGAGAAAGATGAGTTATTGTTATTACAACGTGACTTCACTATTATTTAACAACTCTTGTTATTGGGTTCTTTTATTTGGGGTTAAGTACATTGTCAGAATAAGTGCCTGGTTGCCTGCCAAGTTAGCGTTGAGCCCTGCAGACAGACACTTTATCAATCCCAAATTGGGAAATTATTTAACAGCAGCAGTGTGTTCAGGTATTAAAATATTTAAAGTTGGAACAAAGAAAAAAGACTTTTAGTTTACATGATTAGACAAATGATTTGTTTGCAATTTATAGTTTTATTTTTGAAATTGAAAATTTGTAATCCCATAGCTTTGCGCTGTCCCGTTCAAATGAAATCGCCGCCAATCATATTTCCTTGCTCGTGCCAGGGCCGGGGGAGGGGTTACAAGACACGCGTCTTGTGCTACATTCACTTGCACTCAGACATTAGAGACTTTCTCTCAGAAATATCCGATGAGCCACAACTTTTCTTTCAAAACAAAGCTGCCAACTGGGGTGGCAGCTGGGGTGGAAAGGCTATTTTTAGGGTTGCAGTTGCCACCCCGGTAGATCCGCCCCTGGTGTGTGTGTTATCGAAGACCTGAGGAAGTTCAGTGGTGCTTTGACCTGGGGCAGATACATTTGATGAAGCTTTTGTACTTATGAGAGTTACCACCATAAACCTATGCATAGACTCACTTAGAAACCCGAGAAGGAGCGGCAAAGCTACAGGAAAGATATTTGAAAGGTTTCCATTTTTGTGTTGATAGAGGAGGGCAGCATCGTGTTTAGGGATTCAAATACCATGTCTCCATTAAACTTAAAGGGGACATATCATGCTATATTTGAACAATATATTGTAGGGCCATACATAAAGTATATAAATATAGTTTTTTTTTCAAAATACCAAACAGATCCTGCATTTTAGCCATGCTTCATTTTGCTCTATTTGCTCTTTCCAGCCCTGTTTTTGCAGGGGGCTGATTCTGTGAGCTGCAGCTGACCACGCCCCCCTGCAGGAGAGGGGAGCGTGCTTTGAGATCAGCTGCTGGGCTCTCAGAAGAGGGGGAGAAAAAGAGATCTCCGGCCTCCGTGTTTTATTCTCATATTATTATATAGAGTAATTATTCATTTGTTTTAAAGCTCAATGAATAACAAAGAAGACCTTTGACCGGCACTTTTCTAATTTTGTCCGGAAGAATTAAACTTTAATGGACATCAAAAAATCTAACTGAAACTCTGCCGCACGGTCCACTCGTCCCTTGGAAGAGGCGGGGAGGTGGGTGTTTGCCATCTGCTGGTGGACTACCGGAGAGAATTACAGTGCTTGCCTCGACGGGGAAGGATTGCATTGAATTACAGGAGCAGGAGCACACGCTTGCCTCGGGGAGGGAGAACAAGAGCCACAGCGGAGAATAAACAGAAGGGCAACCATGGCAACAGTACGCAGGAAGTCTTCTTCGGTGCTTTGGTGGCAGACTACAGCGCCACTTACAGGCCTGGCATATGTACTACAGCATCTCCAGCGCTTTCGAGCGGCAATGGCCGGCGGTGGCCTAACCCCACATTCCCCTGATAGGTGGAGAATTGACCACTAAGCGGGGCACCACTTTTGTGACGTAGAAAATAATTCAAATCTGGATCAGTCTGTATCAGATCCGTTACAGCCCCATTTTTAGAGATTTGGGTATGGAGGAAAAGAGAGAGGGTTGTGTTTTCTGAGACTTGGTGAGTTCCCTGACACACCGGGGACACATATTCATGTATAAAAGACGTACAAAAGTGCATTTTGCATGATAAGTCCCCTTTAAGTAACTTGCTTCTTATTCATTTTTGTCCATTTGAAGTGATTTGTGTTTGCCGAGGCAGTTTAACAAAAGAGAGAAAACACAACTTACTCTGGCACAACTTGTTTGATCTGTGGTTTTACGTATCCATCCACCGCTTTTGCTGCAAGAGAGACATATTGCCTTACATTGTTTAGTCATTTCAACTTTATAATTCCATCCACTTAAACCTCACAACTGAGTTATATAGAAATAAAGAGTTCTTCACGTCACTGTTGATGTGAATAGAAAAGATGCTGGAACTTACAGAGGGGAGGGGTGTAGTACTTGGCGAAGACCTCGTCTTTGGGCCGGTCCGGGTACAGGAACAGAAGATGGTTCAGGTCACTGATGCGGTCCGCCAGGGAACGGATGGAAAAGTCCTTTGTTGTATAAGGCAACAGATTCCAGACCAGCCTCTCACCTAGCCGAAGATCGATAAAAGCAGGAGTTCACTAACTGTATTCATAAAGATTTAAAATAATATATTTTCGGGGATTATGGTGCATGACCTGTGTAGTGCACGACCTGTGTAATGCACGACCTATGTAATGCACGACCTATGTAATGCACCAACAAGTGGAATTAGAGATGTTACTGAGAGAGGAAAATTCATCTTGCATGCATTTCATTCAGTTAAATGTTGTAATAATTAATGATTCATTGAGATTCACACTTATAGAGGCATGACAGCAGGGCAGTTTGGTACCTTGCTTGTTGGGGTTCTCAGCCACCCAGGCGATGGTGATGCCTCCAATCTCTGAGTCGCTGAATCGCAGCAGGAACGTGCCGTTGGGTTTGGACAGCAGCATGTCCTGGGCCTGCTGCTTGTTAACAAAGCCCAGGATGGCCCTATAAACACACATATACACACAAACACACTCAGAAAACAAAGCAAACCCATTGCTGTTCTTTAACCTGAGGAACGTCAACCCGAATCGTTCAAACTATTGCTTTATTTTATATCATTTAAAGAGGTACTGCAAAAATTGTCTTAGCATCGCGACCTTAATAACCAAATGACAATTGAACCGATTGGTTGAGCATGCTTTTGAGACGGTAATAAAAAACATACTCATTAATTGTTTTCACAATACAGATAAGGGAATAATATTAGATGTATCATATCTACAACGATGAATGAGCGTTCTTGTCTTTTAGACGCAAATAGTTGATTTTAATTACAATTGAGTGCTAAAACAAAAAATTACAAACTATAAAAATGACAAACACGTTGTTAGATAGAGCATGTTTTTAGAGAAGCACTATTATTTAAAGAAACAGTGATACCTAGTGGACCTTTTGAGCATAAAATACCTAAACCAAGAACAAGATGGCTCATTTAGTTTGACGGAATTTTAACATATTTTAAGCTAAAGTGTGAAAATAAGATATAGTGACTCAAAATGTGTTCTCCAAAACCTAACCAATCATTAAAGGGTTAAAGCTAGGGGGAGTTAAAAAGCCTCGTTAAAGTCTGCCCTTCAAAAACAGCCTTTTCTTTTGGAGGACCACCAGAAGTATCCTAGAGCTGTACTATGACAGTTATACTCGTTGTCCCTGACAGTTATACTAGTTGTACTAGTCTACCGTCCTCCAAAATCCAACTAAACCTTCATCCCAGAATTGTTTTACTTCATCACCTCAGTATGTCCCACTCTCTCCAACATTGTGATACTTGGCGATTTTAATATACACGTGGACTCCCCCAAATGCTCCATGGCTGCCGACTTCCTGTTCTACCTCGACTCACTAAATCTGACACAACATGTACATGGGTCCACCCACAATCATGGTCACACACTTGACCTCATCATCACCGGAAACATACCTGCATCAGACCTAAACATCTCTGATCTTGGAGTGTCTGACCATAAGGCTATCTCCCTAACGCTGACAATCCCATCCTCCAACCAGCCACCCCCCACTGAGAGAGTCATCAAGTACCGAAACATCAATAATTTGGACACTCCACTTTTTCTCAAAACCATAACAACAAACCTTTCAACTGACCTCCGTTCGCTTTGCCCCGACGACATGATTGAGCTCTACAATGACACCATGACCACCACGCTCAACATCCTGGCTCCGGAAAAAAAGAGGAAAGCCACTTTCCAACGGTCCTCTCCCTGGTTCACGGACACCCTCCACCGCATGAAAACCTGCGGTCGACAGCTGGAGAGACTATGGAGGAAGCAGGCTCTCGCCGTCCACCTACTGGCCTTCAGAGAACACCAAAGTGCCTATGCTACTGCTCTAAAAAACGCCCGCTCTGCATACTACTCATCAATAATAGACAACGGCAAAAGCAATCCTAGAACCTTATTCTCCACTATCAACCGCCTTCTCAACTCCACCAACAAAGGCCCCCCAGCTGCCTCTCCAGAACTCTGCAATGACTTCTCTGCTTTCTTTAAAAACAAGATCGCAGATATCAGAGCAACCATTACAGCCTCAACAGTAGCTCGGACCCCACCCACCTGCTCTTCCTTCATCAACGGAATCACCCTCTGCAGCTTCAACGAGGTGACGTCATATGCACTGCTAGCCATCATAGGCAAATCAAAGCCTACCAGCTGCTCCCTCGACCCCATACCCACCCCGCTGCTAAAAGCCTGTTCGCCAACCCTGGTTAATTTCCTGACAACACTCATCAACAAATCACTACAGACTGGTGAGGTGCCTGTCCATTTCAAAACAGCAGTTGTCACCCCACTTTAAAAAAAAACAAATATCGACCGAGAACTCCTCTCCAACTACAGACCTATCTCCAACCTCCCGTTCCTTGCCAAAGTACTTGAGAAGGTTGTGGCCGCACAGCTCCAGTCTCATCTGTCTGACAATGACATGTATGAGACCTTCCAATCAGGTTTCCGCCCTGCACACAGTACAGAAACAGCCCTAATAAAAGTAGCCAACGACCTACTGATGGCAGCCGACTCTGGGTCACCCAGCATCCTGGTCCTTCTTGACCTGAGTGCGGCTTTCGACACAGTGGACCATACCATCCTCCTCCACCGCCTCGAGACCTACACCAGGGTGACGGACACGGCTCTGAAGTGGTTCTCAAGCTACCTCACCAACCGGAAGTGCCACATGTCTCTGGGGGGTTCCAGGTCTGACAACACCGCAGTGACATGCGGGGTCCCACAGGGCTCAGTGCTGGGGCCAATCCTGTTTTTAATCTATCTATTACCTCTGGGTCATATCATCAGACAACATAACATCAACTTCCACTGCTATGCCGACGACACTCAGGTCTACATCAAAACACAACCCAATACCACCACTATCCAAACACTAAACACCTGCCTGGAAGACATCCGCTCCTGGATGACCACCAACTACCTTCAGCTCAACAGCAGCAAGACGGAGGCAATCCTGATAGGCACCACCGGCCAGCTTGCCAAGGCCGCCAACATCAGCCCCTCCCTTGATGGTCAGCTCATTCCTCTCCTCCGTTGTCACCAACCTCGGTGTAAGGTTTGACCCCACTCTGTCTTTCCAAGCCCACATCAAACATATCACCAAGACCTCCTTCTTTCACCTGAAAAACATTTCCCGACTGAAGCCTTCACTCTCAACTGATGACATCAAAAAACTGGTTCATGCACTCGTCTTCTCAAGACTAGACTATTGCAATGCACTCCTCTCCGGTCTCCCAGCCAAATCCATCAACCGCTTGCAACTTGTCCAGAACAGCACAGCCAGAGTTCTCACCGGTACAAAAAGGTCCGCACACATAACCCCCATACTTGCAAAACTACACTGGCTCCCAGTCCACTACAGGATCCAGTTTAAGGTTCTGCTCCTCACGTAAAAAGCCCTGAATGGACAAAGCCCAAAATACCTCTGTAACCTCATTCATACCCAGACATCTACCCGCTCTCTCCGCTCCAGCCACGCTCCTCTTCTCTACATCCCCCGCACACGTCTCCGAACAATGGGAGACCGAGCCATCTGCTCATTCGCCCCGCGCCTCTGGAACTCCCTCCCAGATCAGCTGAGATCTGCCCCTTCCACCGAGGTCTTCAAAACCGGCCTTAAGACCCTCTTCTTTCGGCAGGCCTTCCAACAAACTTTGAGCATGGTACACCTGGAGTACTGCCATTTTTATCGCTATCTCCGACTTTTATTTTTGTACTCTATTTTATATTTTATATTTTATTTTTTGATTTCTTATTATTATTACAATTATTTGTTTAATCTCTCAAAGTGTATCAGTATCCCTTGTTGTGAAGCACTTCGAGATTTGTCTTGGCAGATGAGAAGCGCTATATAAATTAAATATATATATGACAATGTGTTTGCTCCTCACATGTTTTTCCAGTACTACTTTTTCAACTTACTTTGATCTTAAGTTGCTCTTTTAGCTACCGACATAAAACCGTCTCTTGTAAAAAATGAGCCATTACCCATCATTCCAGTGAGGCTTGAGATGTTTCTTCATGAGCTCCACAACTCCATCAAACCACTGCCAGAAGGTGAAGTTGCGTCCGGGTAAGCTCTCCTAAACAAAACAAACACACCATCAGTACTTTTACAGGCACACAAGGCTAAACCAGGTTTTTATTGTGTCATTTTAACAGCAGCAGATGCTTCTGCTTCTTTTTATTTATATACCGTGTTGTTATCAATACATACACAGGTTGCCGTATCAGACTATCAGTAGGTAGATCATGGAGAAATACGATGGAAGATGCTCACCCTGTTGAACTGGGCCCAGGATATGCTCACGTTGCGGAAGTCCTCAGGGTTGTTGCTGCTGCTTGTAAAAGCTTTCTGCGCCAGGAAGACCATGTTATCTTCCGACAGGCCCCGCCCACTGTGCATCTCTGCCTTGTACTTCATATCTAGGGCCTCACACAGCTGGGGCCACATCACCTTGTCTGGCACGATGAACGGCACCCTGCCCTGAGGTGGAAACATGGAGGTCAAACAATCAGGGTAGAGGACGAGTATGTAGATACATTCATTGTTAGGTTTGCTCTGTGTATGTTTGGGTCTGTTCAAAATATAATAAGACTTCTGATTAGTTGATAAGATAGCATTAACTTACCGGCTCAGCGAAGGCGTTGTCCCACAGGACGGTGGCTGTGGCGTTGTTGTCCTGACTCCCATGGACAATCACAACCACAGGCAGTGATAAGGTCTGCAGGTGACACACACACACACACACACACACACACACACACACACACACACACACACACACACACACACACACACACACCACACACACACACACACACACACCACACACACACACACACACACACACACACACACACACACACACACACACACACACACACACACACACACACACACACACACACACACACACACACACACGTTTTGTTTCACTGGCAATGAAGGGGAATAAATAACAACCAAAGAAAATAAAGAGAAAAAACAAACGTGTTGGCATCGGCTTAGACATGTGCAATTGGTGAATCCCTACTTTAACTATTAATCAATGTGAAATGTTTCATTTAAAATACAAGGCTTAGAGAATATTCTAAAATAGACAGAGGCAGTGAAGAAGGCAGATTATTTAATTACTTAGCAAGATACCGAGTGCTGTTCACAAGTAAATAAAGGGTCAAATATCCAATTACTTTGACATGGAAGACCAGCTCGTTGCCTCCGACGCTGAACTGCGATTCGAACAGAACCGTGAACTTCTCCTCCGTCACCGACTCTGCACCGCGGCGGTCTGAACGCTTGATCCTCTTCAGGGACTGTACCAAGACAAGAGAGGAGATTACACACATACACCTTCATAACAAAAAACACAGCCCATATAGTGCACTCTAAGCAGCTGCATCTCCATTCTCTGGCGAGGAACTGTGCATCAGGCCAGTTTTTGAACAACTAGTATTTGTATTGCAAATATACCCTGACATGTCAGCAATATAATTCTATTTTATGAAGTTTTCAAATCTGAAATAGTTTTTTAGGTCGTTGTCAAAAAGGCAGCACAATCAATCGAAATCGCAATACGGACTACTATCTCTATACTATACTATAGTTGTCAACTGAATGGGATTACAAACCAAAATATATGAAGGTATTATTGCATGCAATTTCAACAATTACATAAATACAAAATGTTATATTGGTGGTCAGGTCATTCATACACTTAGCCAGCAGAGCATACCATATTTCTGAAGTGTGCACTGAGGGTGCCGGTGGCCTGGTGATACTCCATCACACAGTTGTTGTTGAGGATTTCTCCACTGCTTTCACTGCCAAGGCAAATAAAGCTGTTAGAAAGGATTGAACAAAGCTCATCTGTAGCAGGAAAAACCTTCAACAAATGGCAATGTCAACTTAGTACATATATTTTGTGGCTGCCTAAGGAGTGGTGCAGGAATGAGTCCAACAACACAGATATGAGTTAGCAGTGTACCAGTTCTGGTTCCCTCGTCCCAAAGTCAACTGTTTTTTTAACCTGTTATTGGCTAGAACAGGGGTTCCCAACCCCTGGAGGTGTTACTGCCGGGCCGCGAAATAGCTGTGAGTTTATCGTAATATTTGCAGAATTCTAAATATATAAAAATATTTTATCATAATATGTTTTTTAAAAAGTGTTTAATGTTCACACCTATACCAGTCATATTATTTCCTCCAGTAGCCATAGTTAATCTTTCACCAGAAAACTCGGTGCGCCAAGTAGGAAGAGGAGCGCACAGGAGACAACCGTTTAATTGCAGACTGTTATGTTTATGTGGGGAAATGGCAGTGCATACATTATTTGAGATATATTTCAAACTCAGACTTCATTTTAAGGACATGTCGGTCAGGGGTGTAGCGCTATATGTTTATTTTATTAGCTTTTCTTTTTAATGACTGATTTTAAATGCCATTTTCTTAATGTCTTTCATTGTTTTGTAAAGCACTTTGAATTGCCTTGTGTTGAAATGTGCTCTATAAATAAACTTGCCTTTGTTTAAGCACCGGATTGGCAAAACAGGAGAGTAAACCAGTCTGCCTTGATCTATGAATTCATGTCCGGGACTCTCACGGTATCTGCTGCCCGCAGCTGTTTTATAGAAGGAAAACCTCCTTCACTTCATGAAATGGCTGCAGGCAGCATCAGGAGGCAGCGGGACGTGTAACTCCGCTTCTGAGAAGTGCAGCACCAGCGCGCCGAGAGCTGTGCCTTTTTACGCACCGCCTTCGCTGTGCCTTTTTACGCACCGCCTTCGCTGTGCCTTTTTACGCACCGCCTTCGCTGTGTTTACCTTCATCAGAACAGCGAGTGACTGCAGGCTGCTACGTGTTAACCACACACCTCTACACACATCGAACTGCCCGATTACTCCCCCTTTTATTAGTTTTATGAAGGAGATGTCCAGTCACCAAGGCGCATGATGTGTGTGTGTGTGCTCTGCTCAGCTCTGTGTTTGTGTCTGTCCGACACCGACATTTGTTTTCAAATGACCATGAACAGTAATTTACACACATCTGGCTAACTCCATAGGTAGCCTATATGCGGGTGTTCCCAAAATAAATTTGTTTAATCTTAATCTCGATGTAGTGCTAAATGCTGTCGGACGTGCACCGGAACGAACGCTATCTTCTGAAAACAAATGCCAGTGTCACATACACCTCCTTCATAATGCGCCTTCTCCTCGTTTTCCCATCACTGGATTATCCGTAAATAATACAAACAAAACCAAAACGTTGATTTATCTGTTTTCCTGTTTTGGTTTAAAAACTGAATAACGTCGGTTTTTTGGTTTTCCGTTATTCCGAAAAACCAAAAACGACACCGGTTCTTTTTTAAACGTTGTTAATATGTTTTGGATGCATATTGTTCTAGTATTTGTTCAGGCTGTTACCATAGACTGTATATATAAATGGACGTAGGGTCCGTGACGTCACCCATAGGATTCTGCAGAGTTGCCGTGAAGCCCTTAGTAGGTGGAGTCGGCCACTAACGGCTCAACAGTGACGTCAGAGTTCAACTTCTCCAGCCTGCTCCAAATAAGGGCAAAGAGGAGGAGCCGAGGCGGGACCTGCTGCCACCAAGCGGCAAACTCTGGGGAAGAGCCGGTGTCAGTACCAGATGTCTTCGGGCTACCAGATATGTTCGGGTGTATTACCGTCTACTCACCTCCCTCTGCTCCCATCGCTCTGCTGCCACACACTGGCCGCCTGCGGAACTGCAGCCGGAGGAACTCGGGACAGCTTGTTACGTGTGGGGTGCTATGGTGGGGTCCCATGTACTTGTGCACATAAATAATGTTTCTAATTAATTACAATTGCAAATATATATATTCTGCGTTACTTTAGCCAACACTTTTATAAGGCCACAAGATTAGATAATTACGAAATGTGTAGATAGAATACATATCTTTCAGGTTGTTATTTTGTCATTATGTTTCGTGTTTTATTTACCTTTTAGTATTTTTATATAGTATCTGAACTTTGGAGAGGAGTTGGGAGACACACGACACATGAAATCACATCTACAGATCAAGACAAAGCGAATGGAAGTACTCCCATACTCCTAGCGTGAAAATGTTGTGAAAACGTGTGCAAAGTCTCCGAAAATCCTAAAAATAAGCTCATATTTGAATTCCCCATAAAAAAACAAATCATTCAGTAAAAACAAGGCCCCACTGATCATCTACTCTCTGAGACGATTCCAGGGATGTCTGGCTTGAGTTTCTACCACCAGGGAAAGTGGACTAAAGTGCCCGAGATCAGCCTCTTAATTTACCCAGGGACTAGTGCTTGGCTTTGGGCATGAAAATTCAGGAGTATTTTATTAAATATCTGAACTTTGGAGAGGAGTTGGGGGGGACACGACACATCAAATCACATCTACAGATCAAGACGAAGCGAATGAAAGTACTCTTAGCGTGTGAAAATGTTTGTGAAAAACGTGTGCAAAGTCTTTGAAAACGGAGCAGTGGCTGTGATGCTAGCTTTGCGGCTAGCGGTTAGTTGTTGTTGTTTGAAGTTGTTGCTATGGAAACAACATGACGGAGAAACAATTAATATCTTCTACATATAATAACGAACAAAGTAAAGAATGAAGTGTAGGCTATGCCTGTTTGAAGTTGTTGCTATGGAAACAACATGACGGAGAAAAAGTATAATCTTATACATATAATAACGGACAAAGTAAAGAATGAAGTGTCGGCTATGTTTAAATGTTCGGAATTTGACCATCATGGCCCTCTTGAGTTGCCGTAAAATATGACGGATATGACGGAAATAGACCCGAACACATCTGGTACCCCGAACATATCTGGTACCTACACCGGGACGCCAATACGGAAGTGCCACACACTGCAGTTCATATATTGGCCGATAGGCGATGGCTGCAGAAAGGAGCAATTTCCATAGACCCCATGTTAAAATGCCCAATTTTACAGCAGAAAAAAACATGTTTCTACCCCTGGCTCCATACATTTTTATTATCGATATAGTTAGATTCCACCTTCATGATTATGGATCTGTGAGTGAATTGTTTTCTAACGTGACCCTTTTATTTATATTAAGTCTTAAAGTTTGTGCATAAATTAGGGCGTGGTCACATTGAGTGACGGCTCTGTCAAGTGCCTGCCGCTGTTAGCTTCTTGTCTCTCTGCTAGCTGCTCCGTGAAGCTAGCTACAGGGACTCTGCCTGCTCAGCTCATCCAGGAAACACAACTTGTAGCCGGCCGTGGTTGTTTGTTCTTCATGCTTATATATCGGACTATTGTGACTCGCTCTGCGGTTAAAACAGACGGTGCATGAATGCGGTAAGTGAAATTCGAGTGCTTTATTTATGTGTTAATGATTTTAATCAGCTACGTAATGAATGGTAACGGCCCGTCCACACAGCGGCGTGCGTTGACGCTTCCCCATTCACTTTGAATGGGGTGACGTCACTTTTAGCCGAACTGCATTTTGGGAAGCGACGTGGAGTGTTGCTGGCGTATCTGGCGTCAAAAGTTGAGCAATGTTCAACTTTTGACGCCTCGGCGAGGTGTCAGCCAATCGAATCATATGCCAGTACAAGCTCTAGCCAATCAAACCGCTGCTTATGTGGGGCGGGAGATTCATGTGATTGGTTGTTGGTCGAGTTTCAGACACGCCCGCCGGCAAGCGTCAACGCACGCCGCTGTGTGGACGGGCCGTAAGGCTTGGGTTAGCATGTAAGTTAGTGGTAACTACATCGATGCTAACAATGCTAATCATAGCCAATCGTTAAGTGGGATAATACTGTTGAACAAACGGCTTCTGTTTGAGGTTGATAAAATAAGGTTACATCCTTGTAACTTAGAGATATTTTATTATGTAGGTAGAAATGTATGCATCTAAGGTTAATTTAAATTGGCTATGCTATGTATGTAGACAAGCTAATGTTGAAGTAGTGTATGTGAAATCAACCTCACAATAAGATGTGTGTATACTACAATTATTAATGTCATATTTCAAGATGATTACTTAGATATTACAATATGGTTGATTGAGCTTGAGTTCATTATCGAGCTTACACGTTAACGTCACAGTCATCTGAAGAACGAACCCAAACCTTGTTGTTTTTATTAATTGCATTACAAATGGGTATCAAATAAACAGTAAGCATTGGTAACACAACTTCCAAAGTTACAGTAAAATACAAAGGACCCTGACTCGGACAATACACAATCCACACATGTTCAACAGAAGAGAATCAGTTATATTGTTTGTACATATGGTACTTTACACATATATATATACATATACATATACATATACATATATATATATATATATATATTATCAACATATAATATATACATATATATATATATATATATATATATATATATATATATATATATATATATATATATATATATATATATATATATATATATATATATTATATATATATATATATATATATATATATATATATATATACATATATATATACATATATACATATATATCTGTTTGTTTAAGGTGTCCAGGTGATGCAGACAGGCTGGACCAGAGAGTGAGAGACAGAGCTGGACTCCTCACAGCAGTGAACTTCATCACAGGTACAAAGACTCTTTTTTCATACTGTACAAAGAATCAAGAGAGATATTGGTTTAAATGAATGAAGTATTGACTTGAATACACTGATATACATTCCATTAAACAATACTAAATACTAGATCACCTACACATCAGTAAAGTTGAGGGTTTATTCCATGCAAAAAGTTACATTTAGATATTTAGCAATATGACTTTGTCAGCTTTCTAATTTAATTTATTGAAGGCAAAGACATGTAACACATAGTGAGAACTGCTACTATTTATCTCTCAATATTGTCTGTAAAAAATGTGGTAAAAGTGATTCTTTCAGTGAGACAACAGAGCAAGCTTCTACAGTTGCACTACATTTTGTAACAGTTAAATATTATTTTGATAATAACAAAAAAAACATTACAATTACAAAATAATTATATCTACAGCCCCTAAACACACAAACACAACGCTTTCATAAATAACACACTTGTTCTGCAATAATGTTTTATGTTTCCTGTCATTTTTGTTAGGAAAGGACATGCCTGAAAGACACGACATGTTCTCCTTCTCTGAGGGTCAAGAAGAACATCCAAGAGGAACATTAAAAGCTGATGTTATGAGATTTTAAGACCAGTACAGGACATTCATTCAGGTACATGTTCATTTATAAAGCCATGTTGGGTCAACTACCTTTTTATATCTGCTCTCTGATCTCTCGACCAATTGAAAGTACGTATTGCCTGAGATCTCATGATGTTGTTTTATTAAATGTGCCAAGTGCTAGGACTGTCTTAGGGAAGAAAGCTTTTAGATGTGCAGCTCCACTAAATTGGAACAGTCTGCAAACCGGTTTAAAACTGAACACTTTGGTTCCACTGCATCATTTTAAAACTCGGCTGGGTGACATGCTGTTTGATACTCATGGTACCTGTCACTGTAAATAGAGTTTGTAAACTGTACATTATGTTGTATGTCATCCTTATTGTCGTTCTGTTGTTTTTATGTTACATGTGTAACTAAGGTCCTGCAAGTCACCCTTGAAAAAGAGATCTTTTGATCTCAAGGGGCTTTCACCTGGTTAAATAAAGGCTACAAATTCACAAAGAAACTACTTTTATTGTAAAAACAGTCAGCTGATCGAATGCAGCTATTTCCACATCTACACTCCATTAGCTGATTATTTCTATTTGCCTCACTTTATGAGCTTCACATTGCTTGTGCCTTGTACCGCATAGTTTGCAACGTCACAAATAAATGGGGCCAATCTTCAGTCAGATGTGAATGTGTAATCAAACATTTTCAGTAAGAACAATGAACAAAAGGAGTGCAAATACAAATACAATTTATTGAAATGTGAACCAAAAGTTAATCAAATGTTTTAAATAAAACAGAATATGGACAGAAGGTGTAAACCTATTAAATGTAAACACATTTAGTCAAATAAAGTGACAGACTAGGCCTGTGCAGTTGGTATCAGCTTTGCCCAGCATGGGCTCCTCCATCAGCCCTGGTCCTCCTTGCAGAGGAAAGACCCTCAGTCCTCTCCAAACCAACAGACAGGACGTCCATCACACGGAGGTTTCTCCCTGAAGTCTCTGCAGCTCTCTGGACACCACGCTGTCTCAATCCGTCCATCACACGGAGGTTTCTCCCTGAAGTCTCTGCTGCTCTCTGGACACCACGCTGTCTCAATCCGTCCATCACACGGAGGTTTCTCCCTGAAGTGTCTGCTGCTCGCTGGACACCACACTGTCTCAATCCGTCCACACTGAATATGAGAGGGGGGAAATGAAAATAATAAATGCTTTAGACAATAAGAAACATAAAGTTGACTGTTGAGGTACTCAGTTTTTTTAGATTGTCAATACTATTACTGTATAACTAATATCTCAGGTTAAGAGGCACATTCAAATAAAGATTGGTCTAAATACATTTTGTCTTTTGAATTGTTTGTTTCATCTTGTGTGTTCCTGCCTGTGTACATGACATAAGCTGCTGCTCATAACCAATTTCCCCTTGCGGGATTAATAAAGTTGTTGATTGATTGATTGTCTAAAGTCAAGGATCTCAAACTGGTACTTAGTTTTAATGATACAATCTGGTTATTATGCTGTTTGGAGGAGGCCTCACAGGTAAGAGCACTAACTAGCTACCATCACATGTACCTTAGCTTGACTTAAATGTATTAAACGTATAGTTAAGTGATATCAAAATACAAATAACTAATGTCATGCAAACATATTAATATTTGCTTGATTCCAGTGTTGAATTTAGCACAATTGCATACAAACATTAAGGGGTTTTACGATTCTGAAGTATTATGCTCAAAACTCAATAACTTAGATTATTATTTATAGTTTTGCTGAATAGTTTCATGTCCGCTTACCTTAGAAAGGTAAAATGCGACGGCAGCGTGAAGATGGGGAGAGTACCATATGTAGAAACAATATAACTGATTCTCTTCTGTTGAACATGTTGGATTGTGTATTGTCCGAGTCAGGGTCCTTTTTATTTTACTGTAACTTAAGTAAGTTGTGTTACCAATGCTTACTGTTTATTTGATACCCATTTGGTAATGCAATTAATAAAAACAACCAGGTTTGGGTTCGTTCTTCAGATGAACGTGACGTTAACGTGTAAGCTCGATAATGAACTCCAGCTCAATCAACCATATTGTAATATCTAAGTAATCATCTTGAAATATGACATTAATAATTGTAATATACACATCTTATTGTGAGGTTGATTTCACATACACTACTTCGACATTAGCTTGTCTACATACTTGAGCATAGCCAATTTAAATTAACCTTAGATGCATACAGTTCTACCTACATAATAAAATATCTCTAAGTTACAAGGATGTAACCTTATTTTATCAACCTCAAACAGAAGCCGTTTGTTCAACAGTATTATCCCACTTAACACTTGTCTATTTCGTTTTAACCTTTATATATACAGTCTATGATTTTAACTTGGAGGCTACGATTAGCATCGTTAGCACCGATGTAGCTACCACTAGCTTACATGCTAACCCAAGCCTTACCATTCATTACGTAGCTGATTAAAATCACTAACACATAAATAAAGCACTCAAATTGTACTTACCGCATTCATGCACCGTCTGTTTTAACCGCAGAGCGAGTCACATTAGTCCGATATATAAGCATGAAGAACAACCAACCACGGCCGGCTACAAGTTGTGTTTCCTGGATGAGCTGAGCAGGCAGAGTCCCTGTAGCTAGCTTCACGGAGCAGCTAGCAGAGAGACAAGAAGCTAACAGCGGCAGGCACTTGACAGAGCCGTCACTCAATGTGACCATACCCTAATTTATGCACACACTTTAAGACCTTATATAAATAAAAGGGTCGCGTTAGAAAACAATTCACTCACAGATCCATAATCATGAAGGTGGAATCTAACTATATCGATAATAAAAATGTATGGAGCCATGGGTAGAAACATGTTTTTTTCTGCTGTAAAATTGGGCATTTTAACATGGGGGTCTATGGAAATTGCTCCTTTCTGCAGCCATCGCCTATCGGCCAATATATGAACTGCAGTGTGTGGCACTTCCGTATTGGCGTCCCGGCTCTTCCCCAGAGTTTGCTGCTTGGCTGTTACATACAATTAGCCTCTGTTGCTACCTGCTGGTGAGTAAATATTAAAATCAGTTCAAATTGACAACCGGTCAGCGATTTTTTTTTAATGTATCTGCCGGTCCTTGGCACAATAAAGGTTGGGAACCCCTGGGCTAGATGCTTCAAATATGGTTAACACAAGCTGAAGAGATGATCACATTTTGTTCTACCCCACTGGTGAATGTCCAAAGATTCTATCAAGTGACTAAATGAGTCTACTAAACGTTATCACTACAAACATTAGCCACCTTTAGATTAGCGGTGGTAATGTAAAGCCATGTGACCATGGGCGCGGGAAGGGGGGTGCTGAGGGCTCTGAAGCACCCCCTAGCGGCGGACAGGGGGTGCGGAGCTCCCCTGTCTGAATTATTATTTGACGGTTATTGCTGCTCCCGCTGTGCATAATCTGTGTAATATGTAGCCAATAAATTCCACATTTTTGGCTACATTCTGTAGCCCCGGACAATTCTACCTCAATAATATAATACATTAACCGTGGTTTACGTGAACCTCATCATGACACTCGAGAGGACGGCAGGACTGTAATTTCCCGTGTTCAGTGAATGCAACAGAGGCATGACACCAGACCAATCAGAGAGTTGCATGGAAATAAAAGTGTGCTTGTGTCATTCAAGCTCGGCTGTGTGTGTGTGTGTGTGTGTGTGTGTGTGTGTGTGTGGAAATAGCACAATTAGTTTGAGAGAGAGAGAGAGAGAGAGAGAGAGAGAGAGAGAGGAGAGAGAGAGAGAGAGAGAGAGAGAGAGAGAGAGAGAGAGAGAGAGAGAGAGAGAGAGAGAGAGAGAGAGAGAGAGAGAGATAGCGGTGCCAGCAGCAGGGATCATGTTGTTAGCATCTGGTTAGCTAGCTGCACTAACGGACATACAGAGCTGTTGGTTCCACAACAAGCTGGAGGAGAGTCCTCCTCTCAGACTGAGAGGCTCAGCTGAGCTAAATGACTCTCTGAGTGTTTAGATAGTTCACTTTAGTCTAAGTTATCTCAGTGGGTCTCAAACGGTTTGGTCACAAATTATTCAAAAGATTATCTCTGTGGCACACCTTCATATGATCATTAAAATTTGTTATAAAAAAAATAAGAGAATAAAGGAAAAACAGTTATGAAATACTATATGGCAGTAAAACAAGAATACAGTTTGAAAGGGGAGTGATTTGTAAAATATCCATAAAGAAAAAGAACATCTGGTTACAGTTGTGTTTCATCTGGGTGTTGAGAGATGTATCCATAGATCTCTTAATGTTGCTCTCAAAGTGCACCAGATTGATGCTTTTAACTTCAATATTTAACAAAAATCTTCCCGGGGTAGCATCCCCCCGGACCCCCCTCGAGAAGGTGAGGTCCGCTCCCCATTCGTAAAAAATAGCACTTTACCCCTGCCTATATGCCATGAGCTGATTATCGAGCCTTCATTGTAACAGTCGCGGGTGTACTGTGTGTTTGCGTGTGGGGAGTGCTTTTGTGCGTGCTCTATAGTGCCCGTAATAGTGTTCACTGGAGTCCAGCACCTCAGCACCCCCACTCAAAATACCTTCCCGTGCCTCTGCATGTGACCTTTATGTAGTTGTTTATATCCTCACGTTGGACTTTTACTTCTGCCGATTGCCTTTTCACTTTAACAATATACAAAGTGTTGTAAATAATAAAGTGTGTAAGTACCATAAAAGTGTGTTTACCACAGATCTTATTTTCCGCAATATTTCTAAATCCAATGGAAAAAACCCTAATGTTTTTGTCGAAAGGAGCCCTTGCGTTGCTAATGTTTCGGTCGGCCTACAGAGAATAAATGACAGCACCACTCCATTCATTGTTTTTTTTTATATCCAACCAAAGACATGCAACAAATCATTTTAGCTCAACATTATCCATGTGTTTTACTGGTACCTTCATCATCATGGCCCTATGGCCCTCACCTGTGTGTGCTCTCATTCTTCAGCAGAGCTTTGGCCTGCTGCTCGCTGACGATGACTGCTTTGACCTGAGGGGGGTTCATGTGGACGTTGAGCTTCCCCCCCACCAGGAGGCGCACTGTGGCTGCAAACTTGGTCTGGGTCTTTAACACTTGGGGGGGCTGCTTCTCTATGATGAAGGTGCTGAAGAGAAGAGATGACAACAACAGCTGCTTGACATTTTCTCACAGAAGAGGGATTCAAAGGCAGTGATCTTGTTATTGATAAAGTTTGAGAGAAAGAGACATCTCTTCCTTGTAAATATTATCATTTATTTCTAGCAAGTAATCATTAATTCGCAAGTCACTTGGTGGTACAGTTATGTTTTTAGTTTGTTCATGATAAAAAACAAATACATTGTTGTCCTTGTAAAGAAAACTACGTACATTTTGCTTTTGTTGAAAATGTATTTAAACTAGGGCTGTCAAGTTAACGCACTGATGCAGACAGCCCTGCTGCCCGCTTGCGGCAGACCACACTTCCACACTCACCAGCAGGCACCGACTGACCATCGGGAGGGAGGGTGTGTGTGTGTGTGTGTGTGTGTGTGTGTGTGTGTGTGTGTGTGTGGCCCGAGCGAGAGAGAGACCTTACGTGCATTGTTGTTGTTAGCATCTGGTGCTAGCTAGCTAGCTGCGCTAACGGATATAAGGAGCTGTTTAAATGAAAACAGAGGAGCGACATTTCGCCGTAACGTGATTGCAGCGTCCAGGCAGCTCCTGTTCGAGCATATGCCTTGAGTTGCACACACACACACACACACACACACACACACACACACACACACACACACACACACACACACACACACACACACACACACACACACACACACACACACACACACACACACACACACACACACACACACACACACACACACACACACACACACACACACCACACACACACACACACACCACACACACACACACACACACACACACACACACACACACACACACACACACACACACACACACACACACACACACACACACACACACACACACACACACACACACACACACACACACACTTATAGTATGAGAGACAGAGAGGTTCCAGGTTGTTGTGTTTAATATTCATGAGAATATTTGTCATTGTTCAAATGATAATAAACATTAGCATAAAGCATATTTGTCCACTCATATGTTGATAAGAGTATTATAAAACTTGAAAAATATTCCTCTACGGTACATCTAGAACAGATAAAAAATGTGCGATTAATTTGCGATTAACTATTTTAATCGACTGACAGCCCTAATTTAAACACAATGATATTTTCAAAATGTATATGTGTATTGGTGCATGTTGTAATTGTCATTATTTGCACAATAATTTGGAAATATTGTATGAGAGAGAAAGAGAAAGCACAGGAATTCAAAAGGGAAAGAGAAACTAAATGCAGTAATTGTGCATTGTAATTCTGTGGCAGCAGTATAAATATAGAACAGACTGAGTCAGACATGCACACACTGGTTATAACTGACCTTGTGTGTATCTTGTATGAGAGGGGTAACCAGACGCATACAGTATGAATAACATCTGCTGCTAATCACACAGCAGCAGCTCTCCGTCCTTAAGTATTAACGAGTTCTTCTTAACATCATTCCTTAATGTTTTTCACTGAGGTTAAGTGAAGCTGGTTCTCACCTGGTAACCAGGGCGGAGATGATGTCTGTGATGTCAGAGTTGAGTTTGCTCAGCAGCTCCTCCATGGGGCCCGGCAGGGGGAGCTGCTGGGTGAGATGTTCACAGCGCCGGATCTGCTGCCGGTTCTGCCAGATCAGGTCAGCCAGCTTCTCACACCTGGGGCAGAGTGCAGGGGGAGCGGAGAACAGTAGGCTGGGTGTTCTATGCAAGTACATTTAAAACTGCAATATTTTACAATTGTTATTAAAGACGGTTACTTTTTCGCACTACTTAATACTATAACAACAGTGTTGTAAAATAACACCTTACAATATTTACTTTTTCATATTTATTACTGGCTGCCACTGATTGTCTTTATCTGCCCTGTACTATTTGCTTATAACAATGTACATGTCCTAGCTGTAGGGACAAATACAAAGGATTTCTGATTCTGATTTATGCCTTTATAAGATTTATAATGTATCAAACTCAACAACTTGAATGAAATACTCAAATTCTCCTCTACATCAGAAATAATTGTTTTTTAAATAAACTCTACATTTTATAATATAAAATACACGTAAGAATAGTTGATACCAGGACTGGAGGACGTCCAGCCCCCCCTCATGAGGACCCCCGTTGCCGGACAGCTGCTGCCTCCTCTTCCACTGGATCAGCTCCTCATCCAGGATCAGGGTCTGCTGCTTCCTCAGCAGGCCCAGCGTCTTCTGGTGCTGCTCGGACAGGTCCTGCACACATGGGACACTCAGCATGTTAACACACACAACAGACACACACAGATAAAGAAGATGAGCAGAATCTTGGACAGCATGATTATGCAACTTAATTGCTGTAAAATCCATGCGTTTCCTGTTCCGCTGTTTATAACCGATTTAGAGTTAAAAGGGGATATTTCCTACGACTGCAGTTCACTCTTGTGAGGAACTCGTGTTGCACAAGTCTGGAAAGTAATGAAGCACAAATGAAAGTGTTTTTTTTTAAATAGAGTATAGGTTCAAGACTAGTTAGATACCATGGGTGCGCTCATCCAGCAAGAGGAAGGCTGTATGTGAGGAATGGTTTGCCAAAATAAACAGCTCACCTAAGAGACCAGTGGTGTTCAGAAATATCAACGTTGGTATAGCCTTTAAACCTCTTTAAGTAGATTATTAGAGCTTTTCAAGAACAAAGGCCTCAATCCGATTACAATTGACTGGATCTGCTAAGCCATTAAAACATCAGGGATGTTGAGTTAGTGTTGCTGTGATGCACCACAGAGCTACTGGGAGGTAACCCAATGTCCCCCCATCTGTTAATAAAACAATGTGCAGCAGATCTTAGAGCTGCTTCTATCGGATGTGAAATGACTGATGAAAGTCTTCTGCTGCAGTGATGACTAAAACACATATAATGATAGAAACCAAGAAATTCAAAAGAATCAGAAATCAGATGACTGAAGAAAGCCACAAACATGACCCATGCACAAGAGCACATACACACAGTATGGCCAGACACCATTCTCTTCCTCACTGCGGATGTTCAGAAAGAACCATTTTGAAACTGGCTTTCCAATTTACATACTATTAAGTAAGTTACATAAATGAAAAATAGTCATTTGATTTATGAAATGAATTGAATATACCTGCAAGAAGGTGAGAATGACAGAGAACCAGGATGAAAAAGCTATTACTGATTGGGTTAATATGCTTTTTTGTATTCTTAGGCGGGATGAAATGAATTATCCTGATGTAGCCCAAACTAACAATATCTGCTCAATCACGAGTGCTCAAATCTTTCCTTGTTCAGGTCCTCTTGGAAAAAATATAATCTATAACACATTATTTTCCCATGCACCAATTTGTTTTTCACCAGAGAGATCAACTTGATTTCTAAGTACCGTACTTGTCGGACTATAAAGCGCACCTGCATATAAGCCGCAGCAGCTAAAGTGTCCGTCTGCCTTGCTCTCGTTCTGTCTCTCGGTTCCACTTTTACTTTGGTGCGCTACCTGTCTCACTCTTTTCCGGCCTCCAGCTTTTCCTGCTGGAGCCCGCCGCTTAAAGGTGGCGGGCGCGGACCGGTCCTAGAGCCCATAGAGTTAAAGGTGGTTAATTTGACCTGCAACATCCATAGATTTAGGAGGTCCCCTAGTGGCCGTTAGCCGTACAAAAGAAATGGGGAAAAAAGTCGCAGCTTATAGTCCGAAAAGTACGGTATATCTGATTCTGAACATGATGAATGAGCATATTTATGATCACAAAACTACAATGTGATAATATGATGTGCAGAAGGACATCTGATCATGTCCTAATAAGTCATCAGGGTCAAATATTGCATTCAAAAAGTTGTTGGAATAATCATGAGACCGAAAAGAATAAATGGAGTAGAAACTTTCCTTGCTAGCCTGCGTTAATGTAGTGTGTGAGTGTTGTCTCCATACAAGCCTGTATTTCTGCAGTGTGCTGGCCTCTCTGGTGAGCCAGGTCTCCACAGTGGTCCTCTTGCTCTGCAGGGCGGTCTCTCTCTGGGTGCGCTCCTCTGGAGGCAGCGTGGACAGGCTGCTCAGCTGGGCTAACAGCAGGAAACATTACAAACAACACACTGTTCACTTCTGAGAAAGAAAGTGAATCTGCTATCTTTCAATCAGGACCGGCTGTCGTGCGTGTTCCAACTAACAGATTAGTAAAATGGGCTGGTGATGTTGAACACGATGAACACCTTTCCTCGATAGTCTGTGTTCAAATATGGAATGGAACTTCCCATGAATGAATAGGGATGTCCCGATCACCTTTTTTTGCTCCCGATCCGATTCCGATCATTTGATTTTGACAATCTGCCGATACCGATGTTTCCCGATCCGATCTTTATGCAATGCATTAAGAGAAAAAAAGGTAACAGATAACGGCTGGTCATCCAACGCGATGAGTTCAGCTATCTTGGCTGTTATTGTTTGGCCTTTTCACTGTTCTGGGGCAGTTTCTCTTTCCTTTTGAAAGTCTCTGAAAGTGTCGGTTGTTTCAGTGCCGTTACCCGAGTGGCCGCTGTGTACTCGCCGTGTTGTTGTTGGTGTTTGTTTCTCAGGTGGCGTGTTAGATTGGTGGTGTTGAACGTAGCTCTGTTCTTTCCACCACGCGGAACCTCCGCCTTGCAAACATTGCATCTGGCGGTTACACTGCCTTCGCTTTCAATTTCATAATACTTCCAAACTCCTGACATTTTCTCTGTCCCGACTCCCGAGTCACCAGCTGAACGTAGCCTCTCGGAAGTCCTCAGGATGACTTTAAGACGTGAACAGTCATTTTTGTGACATTAAATTATAAAAAAAAATTATAAAATCCCGATCCCCCGATTTTTTAAAAATCACGTGATCGGCTCCGATCACCGATCACGTGATCGAATCGGGACATCTCTAGAATGAATGAATGAATGAACAAAAAATGATGTTATATGTCACATTATTGTGATCTGTATGTGTGAGACATTTTATTATCATGTTGTTCTTTTGACACTTGTCTGTGACTTTGTTGTTCTCCTACCTTGAGACTCCAAATCATATGTTATTGTTTTTGTACATTTTGAGGCTTGTTAATAATGAATCTCCGGAGGCCTTTATTAATATCAGGGAGCCTTTTATGCAAATTGTATGAAACAATTAGAAGGTATGAATCATTGAACAGCGAGGAAAGTCATCTTCATCTTAATTGTATTTACATGTTTTTGTTTCTATACATTTATAACTATTTTTAACTAATACTTTAATGTTTATTTATTCTTGTTTTTATTATCATAACCATTATGTCTATGTAGTTATGTCTTATCAGTCAATGTCTTTTGTATTTAATTATATATTTTAGTGTCGTCATATATGTTTCAAGGTGGAAAATACAATAAGACAATAGTAAATAAGAAACGTAAATAACTTTGTATTGAACTTATTCCAAAACATATAGTTATAGTTGTTATATTTGATCCTAACGGGTCTCTGTGTGTGTGTGTGCGTGCGTGCGTGCGTGGTGTGTGTCTCAGCCTCACCCTGCATGCGCATGTTCTCCTGGTACTGGATGATGAAGTACTCCTGGCTGTGCTGCAGCTTCCTCAGCTCATTCTCCGTCTCCTGCGTGGCCAGGCGCAGCTCCTCGAAGGACTGGTTGATCTGCTGATGGCGCTGTGACAGGCTGTCCATGGCCTGCCCCCCACCCCCAGAGCTGGCCTATCCACACAACATTTAGAAAGTGCAGATGTTTTTTGTTTGCTTCTACCAACATCATGACTCTATTACTACGAGTAGTACATGTCATGTATCGTTCACAGATATCCTTTCCCAGATGTCAATCTTAACCCAGCCACAATTTGGGGAAGGTACTGTGAGTTGACAGGAGTTCTGCAATGACAACACACATTCACTTCCCCTTTAACACTTACATTTGTGGCTTCTCGAACCAGCCTCTGCTCCGAGTGTAGGATGTGTTTGATGCAGCGCACAAGCTCTAGAGGACAGCGGTCATAAGTGCTCTGCAAAGCACACACACATCACACCGCAGAGGATTAACATTAGTTACATCAAATACCATACCATCAATTTAGTGCCAGTGCACTTTCTCACGTGCGCACTTCTATTACATGACATGTCACTGGTTAGACGCTTTTATCCTGAGCGACTTACACACTCAATACTGTGGGCAATCCCCACAGGAGCAAAGCTGGGGAACAATAGTCTTGCAAGGGGGGGAGAAGGAAGAAGAAGGGGGAAGAAGGGGGAAGAAGGAAGAAGGAGGGGGAAGAAGGGGGAAGAAGGAAGAAGAAGGGGGAAGAAGGGGGAAGAAGGAAGAAGAAGGGGGAAGAAGGAAGAAGAAGGGGGAAGAAGGAAGGAAGAAGAAGGGGGAAGAAGGAAGAAGGGGGAAAGAAGGAAGAAGAAGGGGGAAGAAGGGGGGAGAAGGAAGAAGAAGGAAGAAGAAGGGGGAAGAAGGGGGGAGAAGGAAGAAGAAGGGGGAAGAAGGGGGGAGAAGGAAGAAGAAGGGGGAAGAAGGAAGAAGAAGGGGGAAGAAGGAAGAAGAAGGAAGAAGAAGGGGGAAGAAGGGGAAGAAGGAAGAAGAAGGGGGAAGAAGGGGGGAAGAAGGAAGAAGAAGAGGGGGAAGAAGGAAGAAGGGGAAGAAGGGGAAGGGGGAGAAGAAGGGGAAGGGGGAAGAAGGAAGAAGAAGGGGGGAGAAGGAAGTAGAAGGGGGAAGAAGGGGGAGAAGGAAGAAGAAGGGGGAAGAAGGGGAAGGGGGAAGAAGGAGAGAAGGGGGGAGAAGGAAGAAGAAGGGGGGAGAAGGAAGAAGAAGGGGGAAGAAGGGGAAGGGGGAAGAAGGAAGAAGAAGGGGGGAGAAGGAAGAAGAAGGGGGAAGAAGGGGAAGGGGGAAGAAGGAAGAAGAAGGGGGGAGAAGGAAGAAGAAGGGGGAAGAAGGGGAAGGGGGGAAGAAGGAAGAAGAAGGGGGGAGAAGGAAGAAGAAGGGGGAAGAAGGGGAAGGGGGAAGAAGGAAGAAGAAGGGGGGAGAAGGAAGAAGAAGGGGGAAGAAGGGGAAGGGGGAAGAAGGAAGAAGAAGGGGGGAGAAGGAAGAAGGGGAAGGGGGAAGAAGGAAGAAGAAGGGGGGAGAAGGAAGAAGAAGGGGGAAGAAGAAAAAGGAAGAGAAAAAGAGCACCTCCTTCTATGGCTCAGCTCTTTAATTTAAATTGTTTTGATTATATGTGAATGCTCTGAATTATTTCTTGATAACCTTTAATGCAATACAGTTTTAAAGAAAATTTTTAATATCGGTAATTCCTTATTACCTATAGCAGAGGTTCCAAACAACGTTATAGACTCATACAGGCTAATAAATACCATGACATTGGCCTAGCCTGTCATGCATCTCTCTGAACCACTCTCTGTCATCATACCCCCAACAATATACTGATTTGAACTCATGTAGGTCACCAGTGTGCACATACCAAGCCAGCCAGGCCATCACTTCATCACTCAGTATCACATGGTATCTTTGCACGGACAGATTACCTAACCTGACCTGACATCTAACACTGACCTGTCACGGAGAGGCCTGCCTCTTGTCTCTGATGCTCACCACAAAGAAACACAAACTAAACTATGTAGACATATATTATGTACTTACAATTGCCCAATTAAAAAAATATCCTGAAGAGCTCTCTCCTTGTTATTCTCTCTTTGATGGGTGAGATGGCCAAGGTGACTTCTTTTGTTTCCAGTTTGTAACCTTTACTTACTCTAACCTGTTTGCATACGGCTTACAGCCAATGGCACCATCTTCTGAAACAACTACAATGTCCCTTTGTTTAGAAACCAGGCTACAGTTTGGTTTGACAGACCCAGTCGCCCTAACCGTAACCCTAACCCAAACCAGTTGATGGTACAGCACTTCAGCTTCTATGTTAATAGCACCAGCGTGTTTCACCTGACCTAGTGAGGGGTAAAACAATGTTTCAGGGCAGGCTGGTACCTTGAGCTGGTTGGCGTAGTGGCCCAGCTTGATCTTGAGCAGGAAGCCGTCCTCTCCTCCCTGCAGCTGGGCTTTCCTCTGCAGCTCAGACACCAGGTTGTCCAGCAGACGCTTCGCTTTGGCTTCCTCCACTGGGTTGTCCAACTCCACTGAATCCCTGTGAGATCACATTTTTATTTTTTTCCAAATGTACTTTATATTTAAATTACAAGCCAATTACAAATGTGCTGAACATTAATGGTCAATGTAAAAATCTCATGAATACTGCTACAGTGTACAAAAACATGTTCTTGTGGGAAAGGACAGTAGTGAAGCTGCCTTTGGTGGTTCCCAAATGTAGCTATTAGCACATTAGATTGTAATTATTACAATTGTATTTTAATGGCAATCGTTAAAAAGGTATTTTTTCTATCATGCCAGATTATGTATTATATTGTAATTGTATTACACTTGCACAGTTACCTGTTACTATCGTTTATATTTATACCCTTTTTTTATTTTCAAATGATGTTTCAAGGCCTTGTTTTAACATGCTCTTGTAACGAAAACATCTTATTCTCTTGCACGATTTTGTTTCTATTTCTGCTTGCACTATAACAATTATTTGATTGTATGTTGCATTGTTGGAGGAGCCTGAGACTACAGATTCTCCAGGCCAAAACGATGCCATTGAACCTTAAATTATATATTTTGGATGTAATGTTTCTTTCAAATCCAGCAACATGTAGCTCCAATCTGAAGAAAGAACAATATTGTTTATGTGAAATCTGAATAGAAGCAAAGATCAAAGTCTATGACATACCAGAGCTGGCATTCTATCCACTGGGCCAGGTAGTGTCGCACCTCGATGGGGAAGTGCTGGCCGTACAGTGCCTGCATCTGATGCAGCGCCTCCCCTTGCAGCTGCTGGGCCTGGATCCACATCGCCATGGTGCTCCTGTGGAAGCAGGAGGAGAGCCAGAGGAGAGGAGGAGGAGGGAGACGTGAGGAGCAGCAAGCAAGAGGGGGAACAAAGAACATGGTGAGGGACAGGGAGAGGAGTTAAGGACAGTGAAGGAAGTTGATGGGGAAGGAGAAGGAGTTTAGGAAATAGTTATCACAATGTTTTAAATCATCAGAATCTAGTTTATTGCCAGGAATTGGCTTTGGTGTATGGTAGTGCAAACATAAAACAGATAAGAAAATAAATTGTAAGAGAAGGTACAAAATATATTGATGCATAAAGAAAATATAAAAAAAGAAAAACAAATAAAGACATGTATTTACATCAAATATAAATATACAAAATAAACTGACGTAGTACAATGAATATATGACAAATGCAGTATGTTATATTGGAAAGTGGAGGGCTGTGCAGAGTTTTAGAGAGGAAGGGATATATAGGAATGTGCAAAATACAGTCAGAGATGGACATTCCTCATTAAAGAAATGCCTTTATTTGAATACAAAGCAGGGAACCAGTAAATAACACAAACCGATGTTACTGAATGCTGGATGTGTCCCAGTTAGATGACCTAAGATAAAGTGTCAAAACACACACAATGCTGACAAAAGAGCTTTAAAAACTGCACCTGAATTACGTGTCACAGTAATACAGTAACAAAAAACAAACCAACCCACATTAAGACAAGTCAATTCTCAGCTTATTACTTGGCATACTATTTTAACATAAACATATTCGTCCTACCATTATCTGTCTCGGTGGTTAACTGAGCAACCACCTCCTTACTACCAGTAAAGTTATGGCAACTGTCATATGGCATGAAAGTATAACTACATTAACAAAACAATAAGACATTTCTTGGTGTTTGAAATGGTATGCTAAATGTGGCCGTAAATCCTCACTTAGCATAGCTGAGAAACGTCATATAAAAAGGAGAGCAGTAACGCATGTATTACACAGTCCTCTTCTCAGGCTGCACTCCCAAAAGTTTTTGACATAGCTTAGCATGCTAACACTCCTGCACATTGGGATTGATTCGTTGGCAACCATTCGAAGCAGCAAACTTGCAAATGGCGATTATTGCTAAATAGATGTTGACACATGCTAAGAGGAAAGTCGGTGACTTTACGTTACGTTTGTTTCTGGGACAAGACAGTCTAACGTTAGCTAGCTAGCGAAGGTAAGCTATTCTACCACCTAGCATAGTAGGAAAGCTCACTGGTGAAGTAACGACACAGCGACCATAGAAAACTTCTCTCCCATGAGTTTTCAGCAAGGGAACATGTAGTTACGTCTTTACTTACCTTTTCAGAGTGTGCAGTTCACCTCACAGCAACACCATGGATACACGGCGGATAGCACACACACACAACTTTTAAACCTCACACAGGTTGGTTGACGTACATGTCACATCGCCAACTACTGGCAAAAGCAGCTGTTGTTGACCTGCATCAAGTCAGAGTGAATGTCAAACGCAGCTTCCGGCTGAACATTTCAAAATAAACTTAAAACCACCTTATCTCTAATATACATTTTCTTTACTATCATTGTTTACTCTTTATTCAACAGAATACGTAAATAACAGGGAATTTGTAGGTTACAATCATTTTCAAGTTTAAAGTTAGGTACAGAAAGCATTTACTTCGTGCTATTCTCAGACAGCTACTTCCGCTAACAGCCCCACCTTTGTGATGATGAATGAGGATTGGCAACAAGTTAAAGTACTGAATAACAAATATTTAAAGAATACAAATATTTAAAGAATACAATCTAATAGAGAATCATATTAAATATGTAAAATTAAGAATGAGGAAATATATAGATATTTTTTTTATTTAATTTTTCATTTTGTAAATCTTTTAGTTTGACACTTTTTTAATATTTAATGTATGTATTTGTTCTGCCAAGATACACTTTTTGATATGCATTGCTTTGCTTTCAAATTTCAGATTCTATAGATTAATTCTGCCTTTTCACCAATTCCTGAGAGTGAGAGGAGGAGGAAGAGGTGGGGTGAGAGTGAGAGGAGGAGGAATAGGTGGGCTGAGAGTGAGAGGAGGAAGAGGTGGGTGAGAGTGAGAGGAGGAGGAAGAGGTGGGCTGAGAGTGAGAGGAGGAGGAAGAGGTGGGTTGAGAGTGAGAGGAGGAAGAGGTGGGTGAGAGTGAGAGGAGGAGGAAGAGGTGGGGTGAGAGTGAGAGGAGGAGGAAGAGGTGGGTGAGAGTGAGAGGAGGAGGAAGAGGTGAGGTGAGAGTGAGAGTGAGAGGAGGAGGAAGAGGTGGGTGAGAGTGAGAGGAGGAGGAAGAGGTGGGCTGAGAGTGAGAGGAGGAAGAGGTGGGTGAGAGTGAGAGGAGGAGGAAGAGGTGGGCTGAGAGTGAGAGGAGGAGGAAGAGGTGGGTTGAGAGTGAGAGGAGGAAGAGGTGGGCTGAGAGTGAGAGGAGGAGGAAGAGGTGGGCTGAGAGTGAGAGGAGGATGAAGAGGTGGGTGAGAGTGAGAGGAGGAAGAGGTGGGTTGAGAGTGAGAGGAGGAGGAAGAGGTGGGTGAGAGTGAGAGGAGGATGAGAGGTGGGTGAGAGTGAGAGGAGGAAGAGGTGGGTGAGAGTGAGAGGAGGAGGAAGAGGTGGGTGAGAGTGAGAGGAGGAGGAAGAGGTGGGCTGAGAGGAGAGGAGGAGGAAGAGGTGGGTGAGAGTGAGAGGAGGAGGAAGAGGTGGGTGAGAGTGAGAGGAGGAGAAGAGGTGGGTGAGAGTGAGAGGAGGAGGAAGAGGTGGGCTGAGAGTGAGAGGAGGAGGAAGAGGTGGGTGAGAGTGAGAGGAGGAAGAGGTGGGTGAGAGTGAGAGGAGGAGGAAGAGGTGGTGAGAGTGAGAGGAGGAGGAAGAGGTGGGTGAGAGTGAGAGGAGGAGGAAGAGGTGGGTGAGAGTGAGAGGAGGAGGAGAGTGGGTGAGAGTGAGAGGAGAGGAGGTGGAGAGTGAGAGGAGGAGAGAGGTGGGTGAGAGTGAGAGGAGGAAGAGGTGGGTGAGAGTGAGAGGAGGAGGAGAGGTGGAGAGTAGAGAGGAGAGGAGAGTGGGTGAGAGTGAGAGGAGGAGGAAGAGGTGGGTGAGAGTGAGAGGAGGAGAGAGGTGGGTGAGAGTGAGAGGAGGAGGAAGAGGTGGGTGAGAGTGAGAGGAGGAGGAAGAGGTGGGCTGAGAGTGAGAGGAGGATGAAGAGGTGGGTGAGAGTGAGAGGAGGAAGAGGTGGGTGAGAGTGAGAGGAGGAGGAAGAGGTGGGTGAGAGTGAGAGGAGGAGGAGAGAGGTGGGTGAGAGTGAGAGGAGGAAGAGGTGAGGTGAGAGTGAGAGTGAGAGGAGGAGAGAGGTGGGTGAGAGTGAGGAGGAGGAGAGGTGGGTGAGAGTGAGAGGAGAGGAGAGGTGGGTGAGAGTGAGAGGAGGAGGAGTGGGGAGAGTGAGAGGAGGAGAGAGGTGGGTGAGAGTGAGAGGAGGAAGAGGTGGGTGAGAGTGAGAGGAGGAGAGAGGTGGGTGAGAGTGAGAGGAGGAGGAAGAGGTGGGTGAGAGTGAGAGGAGGAGGAAGAGGTGGGTTGAGAGTGAGAGGAGGAGGAAGAGATGGGTGAGAGTGAGAGGAGGAGGAGAGTGAGAGGAGAGAGTGAGAGGAGAGGAAGAGGTGGGTGAGAGTGAGAGGAGGAGGAAGAGGTGGGGTGAGAGTGAGAGAGGAGGAAGAGGTGGGGTGAGAGTGAGAGGAGGAGGAAGAGGTGGGGTGAGAGTGAGATGGGAGGAGAGGTGGGGTGAGAGTGAGAGGAGGAGAGGTGGGGTGAGAGTGAGAGGAGGAGAAGAGGTGGGGTGAGAGTGAGAGGAGGAGGAAGAGGTGGGGTGAGAGTGAGAGTGAGGAGGAAGAGGTGGGGTGAGAGTGAGAGGAGGAGGAAGAGGTGGGTGAGAGTGAGAGGAGGAGGAAGAGGTGGGTGAGAGTGAGAGGAGGAGAGGTGTGAGAGTGAGAGGAGAGAGAGGTGAGTGAGAGTGAGAGGAGGAGGAAGAGGTGGGTGAGAGTGAGAGGAGGAGGAAGAGGTGGGGTGAGAGTGAGAGGAGGAGGAAGAGGTGGGGTGAGAGTGAGAGGAGGAGGAAGAGGTGGGTGAGAGTGAGAGGAGGAGGAGAGGTGGGGTGAGAGTGGGAGGATGAGGAGGGAGAGGACGTGGACAGAGAGAACACTCCCTAATGGGATCCGGGCCCTCTGGTTGGCCAGGCTAGACAGAGGGTTCAGCCTGGTCCAGCCGATGTGCTGTCTCCTCTGTGATCCGGACCCTAAGACTTGAAACAGGTTAGTCACCAGTAGCTCTGCGTAACTCTGATGTCTCAGAGCTCATATCATATGAGAGGCTTCTCAATACTCAAATTTCCCCTCCTCGACTCCTCGGTCCTCCGGTAGTGACCCGGAAATGACTTTCAGCGCGCCATTTTGAAGTACGTCTCATTTCTCTAAATGCACACCGAGGACCGAGGATCGAGCGTCGAGGAGGCTCTCTGGAGGAGCTCTAACCGAGGATACACTGGTGGTTCCTCCACGGCTCCTCCGCGGATGCATTTTCCGGGAACGGTGGAGGCGTGACGCACGGCCGGACTTATCTCAGCCAATGACAGCTCTGCATGCCTCCCCTGGATATTATTTTAGAAACCTGCTCTCATCGCGATGCGATGTTTACAGTGATAACAGCTGTGAGGTCCGTGCAGAAAGCAGAGCAGAGTGTATAATATATATCACTCAGTAGAACAGGCCTACTCTCTTTATTTGCTTTAGTTTAGTAGATATCTACAAAGAGCCGATATTGTTCTAAAACCATTTAGTGCTTCACATAATAAAATACACAACGGCTGTAGCCTGATTATGCTTTAGGAGCTGTAGGTGTGTGTGGTACAGTGTGTAGGTGTGTGTGTGGTACAGTGTTGGTGTGTATGTATGTATGCGGACAGACAGGTCTCAGTTGGTTTGGTGTCCTTACTTTTAATACTTGCAAATACAACTTTTGGCCCGTAATTTCAATTCCCCATTGCAGCGACCAGAGAGAGGGGGGGGGGATATATCCAGTCTCTGATTTTGTTATATTATTATGAGAGTGCTCTCATACTTTAAATTGCATATATTTATATAAATATATTTGTGTCTGTGTGTGTCCGCATCTGTAGCCTGGTATTGCCTCATTATACCGCACTCTCAATGGATTCAAAGTAAATATGTGGGGGAACAAAGTTCAGCTGATCTAACAGAGATTATAAAATATGACAAAACACTCGACAGCTGATGCAGCTGTTGCCACGTAATAATGAATGGACGTCGCTTTAATATGACCGCACAGAGGAGAGGAGTTCTCATTTCTTTAAACGTCTGCTGCTTCTCCTCCTCTCTCCTCGGTTCCCCTCCTCGGTCCTCCACTCGCATCTCCTGTGGGCGGGACTAAATCTCGAGGAGGGGAGTCGAGGAGGGGACATTTAAGAATTGAGAAGCCTCTATGGTCTTACTCAATATCAAGCCACAATTATTGCTTTTATTTTAAATCGTATAATTTCGGACTTTTGTTGCCGTCTGTGAGGAAAATAAATGGGGCTCAGAGCCTCAGGATACTGAAATCTGTATTTAAAAAAAAATGTCTTCTAATTTGTTATTCTTTTCAAAATAACACACTGTTATTTACTCACCAATAACACACAATTATCCTTGCTTTTATTTATTGGTTTAATTCCATAATCTCGGGCTTTTTTGGTGTCCGTCAAGAACTGAATTTCAAAATAAAAATAACCGGAAACAGACGTAGGCCTGTAAGGGACATTTCAAGCATCATTGCGATTGTCAACATTTCTGAGTTTAGGATGGCCGAAGACACTACACTACCCATAATCCCCAGCTATCGTTTAGGACTACAGTCCCCGTAAGGTTACGCAGAGCGTCAAACAGCTGTGTGAAATGGAACGAAACCCACGCCAGACTATCCCAACTGGAATCGAACACCCCTCCAGAACTACACATGCTGGCTATTGTGTTTCGCAAAATGTTCTATGGGACGTCTCTACTGAACGTTTTCGTTTTTCCCACAATTAGAAGTTGCCATTATTAAACACATTGGTGTTATCAAATGTAAAACATATAATTAATAAATGGGTGAAAATCGCTTCTGTCCATAATGCGCAGCATTAATATATACCCACATGACAGCTCATTGCTACTTTGTAATTCTACTCCACGACAATTCAGAGGTTAACCTGGTATTTTTACTCCACTGCATTTATTTGAGTTACTTTGCAGATTCTGATTAATGATGTGAAATATAAACAACCCTTAAATCAGACTTTAGTTACACCTGAGTGAAATTCAGGTAAGGTGATTGTCAAGTGCCAACAATCAGGAGAGATATTTGATAGTTGGTGCTTGAGAAGACTAAACATGTATCTGCAATTGACATGAATGGAAACAAGTAATAAAGTATATTAATTACTCGTTATTCTCTACTAATAGTTCATTAAAGACTGTATATTATGGCTATTTTGCACATCCCTTTCAAGATTTTCAAAGGTTTATTGACATATCATACACAACTATGGTGTAGTTATGCAATGAATGAAAAACTTGGGTCACAGGTTCCTCAACAGTGCATTACAAGACATCTATCAATATGTGTGTACCTCCACCATTAAACTGTCATATTCTGCACATTTCTTATTCTATCTAAATACATAAGAGTATAATTAATGTGTATAATATCAGTTCAAATAAGTGCTTCAACATAGTTAACATTGCAGGAAAGCAATATATTAGACATTAAGTACTTTGTCAGGCTTCATATGTATCTGTAGATAGATACCCCCAAAGTTTTTTTCTTATTTAAAAGAAGACCTTAATCTGTTATTTAATGTTTAAATAAAGGTTAATCCGTTTTTTCTGTTTTGCACCTCCTCCTATTAATATCTGTGTACATCCTGCACTAAACTGTTTTATTGTAGAGATCACTAATAGTATCTTCTTGATTTTTTATATTCTATATTTCTATATTTATACTTTCCCCCTATGAAAGTATGTACTCCTAATATTTTTTTAATCAAATATAACACGTAAAAACAATAATTCAATAACGTGCTTTAACCACTAGGAGGTGCACACAAGGTACACACAGCCATAATAACTCTGTATTATTAGTGTGTATGTACAACATCTGAAGATGTATAGTTTTATGCATGCTTTCACATCATTTTACAGCATATTGCTATACTATTTCAGACTCAGTATTTACATTCTTACAATCAAAGAAAATCAGTACTATCTTTAAAAACTACAGTCCTTTTCTCTCAGCTGTGCACCGTTATGGTGTAAATATAACCTATCTATGAATTAGATCAAATGTAAAAGTCAGCCGAATTAGTGTTGATACTGCAAGGAGACGTATTGTGTGAAGAGAAATTGAAGATGTTGTTTAATTGTTGATATATTTATGATCCACGTCAAGTATTCAGTTTCGGCGGCATTTCTTCAGTTTTTCCAAAGGTCTTCTCATCAGGGCTCTCTAAATAAAGAACTACGGCAGATCTGTAATATGTAATGCAGCCGAACCGTGTATTACAATGCCGTTATGTGATGACTTCCAAAGAGAAAAGCAAGAGCACTCGGAATGAAGTATTATTTTATTCTTTTAAAATGTTTTCCGGATTTCATATAATATAAACACCAAATCCCAGCATGCATTGTGGCTAACACATCAAATCAGCGAGCTTAAAACCATAGCTGAGGATCTTGGGTAATCGCTTGAAATGCCTACGTCTGTTTCCGGTTATATTTATTTTGAAATTCAGTTCCTGACGGACGCCAAAAAAGCCAGAGATTATGGAATTAAACCAATAAATAAAAGCAAGGATAATTGTGTGTTATTGGTGAGTAAATAACAGTGTGTTATTTTGAAAAGAATAACAAATTAGAAGGAAAAAAATATTTAAAAAATACAGATTTCAGTATCCTGAGGCTCTGAGCCCCATTTATTTTCCTCACAGACGGCAAAAAAAGTCCGAAATTATACGATTTGAAATAAAAGCAATAACTGTGGCTTGATATTGAGTAAGAACATGTTTTTATGAACCACACAGCTTCCGGTCTTCCACGACCCTACCGGAGAAAAAGACGTGCTGCAGCCTGCAGGCACGAAACACGTTACCAGTAGAAATACATTGCTTTCAAAATCGTCCTGTGCAACACGAATAAAAGGGGCAAATCGTGATGGTGAACACGAATCAATCGATTAAAAATCGTGTTGGTGAACACGAAATGCCGTGAGACTGGGTTGCAGCAGTAGGTGGTCAAACCATCTAGTATTATGAATGAAGTGTGTTATATTTATATACTAAGTGTTTATGTAGTTTTGAGTGCAGTTCTTTACTTAGCAGGAGAAATGAGGTGTTTTGCACTTTGGGTGTGGTTTTGTGTTTAGTGTTTAGTGTTCTGAGAAACTGAGCAATTAAAAAAAAATGTGTGTTAGCAATCGAGAAACTGTAATATGAGCAGCAATAATAACATGGTAGATAAAGGTTTCTTCAATTGGAAAAAGAAAAGTAGATCATACTACATGTCTACTGTAACCATACATTGTAATCTCAACAGTTCTTTTGGGTCGTCTTTTCCTTCTTCTGCTAGGATTGAATGAAAACACAGAAAGTGTGAACCAAACAGCTTTTATTAATCAAATCATTAGTGGTTAAGCAATGCAACATTATACTAGAATCAGTTACAACAAAACAAAAGCAAGGAAACAGTTAAGTATGAACTTTGACGTTCCTTTGACATCAGCCTGTGTGTTGTTATTGCTCTGGCAGACATGGCATTGTTAAGGCACTTTGAAAGGCTTAGCCTTAAACGACTGATATCATTCTCTAACTCAATTTTATTCAAAAAAGCTAGGACATTAAACCTTGCTTACATGTTAGAGTGTCAATGTCATTTGTTGCCCTGTGAAATCTGTGCAACCATCAAAATGATTTGGCATGAGAAGCTTTATGAAATGCAGAAGAAGTGCAAGCAGCAGAGGCAAGAGGCTGTCTTGGAAGTGATTCACATTATATACAAAGAACACTAATAAAGCTGTGACGCGTCTGAGCTGCAAACTAACGCTGACAGAACGACGCTGTGGCAATGTGCTCAACTTTGGCAAGGGTTATATATAAAACACATGTGTACTCATACTTTCGATTCACTTGTGCATCAGCGTCTGCGACCTGTCAAGGATACGTGCACAGGTGAATGGAAATGTATCTTGGAAATGCTAGAAAATGTGTTAATTAATTCTTGAACACAGTAGTTGTAAATATATAAAACATATATGAACCTTATTACAAATAAGTAAATGTGGACAAGAGATGAAAAATGTGATTGTAATATCTAAATAAAATGGTCATTTGTGAAGAGAACACTTTAGAGATCTCGTGAAAGGCATCTATGGAGCAGAGGAAAGGAAATGACTGGACACTAGGGGTCAGTGTCAGACCTAGCTAGTACACACTCTCCTGTTGTCCTGTGAACGGACAGGTCCTAATAGTACACAGTTGATAAGACTGTGAACTGGTTCTTGCTGAGAGTATTGGTCCTTATCTCAGTTTATTTATGAAACATGTTAAAAAAGGCACATAACACGATTTATATAAAGATATTCAGAAGATAGTCAAAGTGAATACAGTTGGCGAGTGAAATGCGATGGACCGATGGATGAGCTGTCTCTGCCTTTGGTTTGCAGACCTTCATTTGGCAGGACAATGTTGCATTAGAGTACTGCAACAAGGTGTGATACAAATATTAGGCTGTCAATATTGAATAGGCATTGACGGCAGCCACGTGTACATTGTGTTCACATACAAATGCATATACAAATATTTAACTGTGAACTTGTCAAAATCTAGAAATGACAACATGGTAACTAAGTAATGAGTACATAAGCAGGGTGAGATAACACTTCAGTATTCCAACAGATGAACGACACAGGGGTGGAAGGAATGTGTGTGTGCGTGTGTGTGTGTGTGTGTGTGTGTGTGTGTGTGTGTGTGTGTGTGTGTGTGTGTGTGTGATAGAACATGTGTTTAAGCATTTTAAGCCCAAATATGTACTCCGTTTGTTTATGAACAATTTTGAAATTAGGATTTCACTGTTCAACTTTCCATTGGACATTAATACTATAATTCAGGACAGGAGATTATTCCTTTCCATATGCTTGCTTGGTGTTTTTTTTTAAATAGGAGGACATGGTAAAAATACGAACAATGCGATGATGGTGTCAGTTCCACAATGACTCGACCGCCCTTCCCCAGCCAACAACAAAGTTATTTTCGTTTTCCTCTTCACATTTTCTTCTTCTTCTTCTTCTTTCCAATTTCACGATCATCAACTTCACTCGAACACATATGGACTCTAAACACTGTAGCAGCTCGCTACATTACCCGTGAAGTGCTTGTGCACTTGGGAATATATGGGATATGGGAAGATTTGTATTATCCCTCGAAAAAGAAGCCCTTTCTGGTGATTTATTATTTTGTGTCACAACTTGGGTCCCCATTTTGTAGTTAATGCCATTATTCGTAACGGTGATAATAACATTGTCTTCACAAATGAACTATCTGGATCTGGGAACCCAACGTCAGATTACCTTCTAGTCCCTACTCTTTTTGCACCAATACAGTTGTTATATACTAGTACACTTCCTGGCACTAGCTTTGCTCTTTGCTTATGTTTTTGCAACATTAAGATTCAAGTCAAGAGATGCAAACAGTCGGACAATCAGAAAGGATGGTTTGTAGGTTTGCCAAACTTATACGGTTGGAGAAACAAAGACGAACAGTACGTCCTTATGATAGCAGTGCTTGTCCACACGTTTTTCTGTAAGTGTTTGTACTTTACATAACCCTAACTCTAACCCTAACCCTAACTCAGCTGTCTAACCATCTGACTGACCTATCTGTTCACGTGTTCCCAGATCTCAGCAATGACTTCCAAAGTTATCATAACTGACACCAATAATGGCTGAAACAATTACAAAAATAGACCCAAGTTGTCATGAACCATATTTTTTTCTTTAGCAATCCCCAATTTTGCTTTTACAAAACAATCTCAGGGATTATGTAAAGATCTTTACCAATTCCTTATTCTTTATCTAGTCGCTGTCTCTATCTCTGTCTTCATTCTCCTGCAGAGCCTCTTGGCTGTCTTCCTCTTCATCTTCGTCAGCTTCTTCTTCCTCATCATCCCCTCCTCCATTCATCATCTCCATCTCGAGCTCCACTGCGCCCTCCTCCACCTCCCCATCCACTCCACTGAAGGCATCGGCATCCTGGGACACCTCCACCATCTCGGTTCCCTGGACCACCTCTTCGGCACCCTCACGGATCTTCTTGACGTGGAAGGTGAAGGGGGGCACCTTGTACACGGCAGTCTTCGAGCGGGCGTAAACCACGTGGTCCGGTGTGAAGGACTTCTTCACCTTCTCACGGGATGTCACGATCTTCTGCTTGCGATCAGGGTTGACACTCATCCGTGTTCCGAGCTTCCCCATCTTCTTCTCGATGTTGTGACGTGTCTTCTCCAGATTGTCCTTGGTCTTCTGTTTGGTCTTCTCCAAAGTATCCTTGGTTTTCTGCTTGGTCTTCTCCAGGTTATCTTTTGTCTTCTGCTTTGTCTTCTCAATGTTTTCCTTGGTTTTCTGTTTGGTCCTCTCCAGGTTCTCTTTGGTCTTTGCTCTGTTTTTATCCATCTTCTCCTTTGAGAAGACCGTCTTCAGGGTCTGCACACGCTGCAGGCTGCTTCGCTTGATGCGCTCGGCGCGGGTCTCCTCGATGGTGTCCTCGATCTCCAACCCCTCCTCATCTGACGAGAGGTCTACATGGGGTTTGTCTGCCTTCTCTGCTTCCCCTGCCTCCTCCCCTTCCATCACTTCCTTCAGCTCCAGCATGCTGCCTCCTCTGCTTCCTGACACAGACTCAGAAACCCTCAAGGATTTGGAGATGCTGAGCTTTGAGGGAACCTTCACTTCATCCTGTGGAGAAAAGAACATCATTTGTTTATGAAAGTACTGTTAATGCAAAACCAGAAAAAACGTTTAAACAGGAAATGACGGTTCACGACAGGCTTAAACATTTTGGAAGTCCCAATAACATAAACAACGAGAATAAAATCTAGAAGGAACTGGAAAATCACTGAGAAGAATACATCTTGAGAAATGAATCTGCAGTATAGTTACTGTATAGTCAAATTACTGCAGATGTTGAATGTTTAGTGGATGAGATTGTAAAGTTTTCATAATATAATATTTTTGCATGTATTCATTTCTATTTGTTCCATTCTCTCTCTGCACAGGTACACACAGGATCACTGCAGTGACTCACCGTCAGAGTTAGAGGCATTAGAGATGTGGACTGATACAGTTTGGGAGCAAGATCGAGAGGAGTCAGTAACAAGACTCCAGGGTGCACTTAATTATGCCATGCCAGAGGGAGAAATGACAGGGAAGAATGTAAGACAAAGGGATGGAAAATGGAAATAGATTGGGGGGGGTTCCTGGGAGCCGTGAGCAATGTGTTAAAGAGTTATGCAAGAAAACCACAGTTTGAGTACAAAGCTGCACATACCTTTCCACACACACACACACACACACACACACACACACACACACACACACACACACACACACACACACACACACACACACACGTTAAGGGGAGGGGAGAGCTGCACCATGTTACCCGTCACGATCAGGGAGACTTGAAGTTCTGTGGTCTAATGTTCCTCGTGTTCGTCCATAAACAGAGTATCATCAAACCAAGACCGAATACAAAGACACAAACTAATGCTTGTTGAAAGCATATTGAGAGTGTGTGAGTTCATCAGCCTATGGGCATGCATGTTGTGTACAAGTTCACGTCAGTACACTGAAAGAACTGAAGCGTTGACTTTAATTAAATGTATTACGTCAAACATTTTCACATAACTGTATTAGGTTAGTAGAAAGCAATAATATTACATTTGTTATCTAAACTTAATTTTATTGCTTTGTCCAGAGACAGACAAGTGCTCTGCTGTCCCATGTTAGGTATCAAGTCAAGACAGAAATGTCCAAAATGTCCATAGTCAAGACCAAGTCCAAAACTTTGTGTAAAAGGCCTAAATTAGTTATTATGCCCCATTCACCAAATGCAATGCCATTTTGAGTTTGGAGACAGAGAAACAGTTAGTCTGTATTGTATACATCTTGATATTTGTAAATAACAACCATTAAATAAACAAAATGTCAATGAATGTTATAATGAAAATTCAAAAATAACTGCATTTAGAAAAAGTACTCCAACTTCAGTTCCAACTGAAACAGTTTCAGAGAGCAAGCTGCTGATTGATTAGAATAATATAGTCAAGTCTAGACTGTGAGATAGGACATATGGTGTACGGTTAAGCTTGGTAATATGACACTTAATATGGGCAGTCTTTCCTAAAGGGTCATCATAACAAATGTTCAGAATTCATTTAACCGAGTCATATAACATATAACGTTTGCACACCCAACAATATGGACCCTTTACATTTCCGTCACTCCATGACCTTAATACAAAAACATGAGATTGCCATGCAACTTGCTCATTGGTTGAGAAATGGTGATTTTATTGATCAATATGGCATTTCCACTAGCATCCCCTCAGGACACAGCAGCCCTACTAGCATCCCCTCAGGACACAGCAGCCCCACTAGCACCCCCTCAGGACACAGCAGCCCTACTAGCATCCCCTCAGGACACAGCAGCCCCACTAGCACCCCCTCAGGACACAGCAGCCCCACTAGCACCCCCTCAGGACACAGCAGCCCTACTAGCACCCCCTCAGGACACAGCAGCCCCACTAGCACCCCCTCAGGACACAGCAGCCCCACTAGCACCCCCTCAGGACACAGCAGCCCTACTAGCATCTCCTCAGGACACAGCAGCCCCACTAGCATCTCCTCAGGACACAGCAGCCCTACTAGCATCTCCTCAGGACACAGCAGCCCTACTAGCATCCCCTCAGGACACAGCAGCCCCACTACTGGGTCAAGGGACCCAAGGTCGCTTTACAGGAATAGGGCGAGCACACACAAAACAAAACAAAACAAAGGTCAGACAGACAAAACAACAGATCGATTTAAGGGCGTCGACGATCGATTTAGGGCCGAAAGCCTTGATGAACAGATGGGACTTTCGGGCCCTTTTGAAGGCGTCCAGTGTGGGGATGTTGCGAATCTCCGCAGGGAGAGCGTCCCAGAGGGTGGGGGCTGCCACACTGAAGGCTCTGTCCCCGAAGGTTCTCAGTTTGGTGCGGGGGGTAGTGAGCAGGCCAGAGTCTGAGGACCGCAGGTTCCGGGGGGGGGGCATGTGGGTGAAGGATGTCCGATAGGTACTGGGGGGCAAGGGCATGGAGGGACTTGTAGGTCAGGAGGAGGACTTTGTAAGTTATGCGGAACTTGACCGGCAACCAGTGGAGGTGAATGAGGGTGGCAGTGATGTGCTGCCACGGCTTTGTGTGTGTGAGGACCCGAGCTGCACAGTTTTGGACATACTGGAGCCTGTCCGGGGTTTTGTTGGGAACCCCGAACAGGACACCATTGCAGTAGTCCAAGCGGGTGGTGACAAATGCATGCACCAGGGTCTCGGCAACCGACTCCGAGAGTGACGGTCGGAGTCTGGCAATGTTCCGCAGGTGGTAGAAAGCCGATTTGGTCACTGATTTGACGTGGGAATGGTAGGAAAGGGTGGAGTCGAGGATCACACCCAGGTTGCGGGCTTCAGGAGAAGCCTTCAGCTTTAGGAGCCACGAGGTGTTTGTTGCAATACAAAAGTCTTTCTCAGCACAGTTTTGACACCTCCTGTACAGATGACCACGATACACTGTCCTGCAAGTAGGACCACCTGACCCGGCCCACCCAGCACCATGCTCACCTCCTTCTGCCATCATACAACCCTTCATTTCCCCCCTCCTCCATATCCTATCAACCTTTTCCACTTTCCTCTGTTTGCCTCGCAGTGAGGGAGCCTTTCCTTGTGCCTCCCTCACCTCGTAAGCACAATGCTCCGGCCTGTAGATGAAGCCATGTAAGGAGGGGTGAGGAAAGCGGTGCTTCCTCTTTCCATCACGGCAAATCCTCGTCCAATTGGGCTCCTGAATGTCTGTGTGAGGGCCAATACTTGTGGTACGTACTGTATTGTCTTTTCCTGTCCCTCGACACCGCCTCTACATTCAAAACAGGAACACACACACAAAGGATCGCAGGGAGGGGGGGCTAAGGTGTGGAAAGGGAAGACACTTCTGGGCTGTTGTATGACTCGAGTAATAGCACATGTGGGATGATGCTTCTGAGTCTTGGAAACCATCTGCTCAGCAGGAAGATGATAGCATCAAAGCTGACGGGGACTGGGGGGGGGCTCCTGTCTATTGTGTTCTGTTCAGCAGTGCGATGGTGGT